>RJWT010035751.1:0-13406 GCA_004365215.1 Cuniculus paca | reverse complement strand
TGATGTACAGTTTCTGTTGTGGGAATTGATGACCAATGCACATGACCTCAGATAAGACCAAACCCTTTTCTTTACACACAACTGTTATTATCCCAACTTCTCCTGTACTTCTTTTTGATAAAAATCCACTCCAAAAACTCAATTCCTCTTACACACTCTCTCTCTCCACAGCTCTCATGCTCCAATGCCAGCCTTCATGTGCCGCTGACTCAGCCCCTGCCCTTCCCTCCTCCCTAGTCGACACTACAGTCTACAACACCTCCAACCCCACTCATGTTACCCACGTTATCCCATTGCTAATTTGCCTCAAACACCCTTCAGTCTTTCCTTGCATTCCCCAATATCCAATAGCCCCTAAACACCAATGGGGATTCAAACCTATAATCTGCCACTTATTAACTAATGGGTTTCTAAAGGCCACTCACTCACTTTACAACACCCTATTCTCACTGTGCTCAAATCCAACAGCTCCTATCACCTCATCCAAGATCCCAAAAACTATTAACAATGGGATAACTGTCTCATATTCCTCCATATACCTCTCATTTTTCTGTATTAGTCCTTAAAGATACATTTCTCTCTATTCCTTTACACTCTGATTGCCTAGATTTCTTTGCCTTTATGTGGACAAATCCAGACACTCCAATCTACACATATTACCTAGACAGTCCTACCTCAAGGCTTCAGGGATAATCCACACTTCCTCAACCAAGCCTTTGCTGCTGTCCTTTCGGCTCTCAATCTTAAACCTAACACTCTTCTTCAATATATATATATGATCTTCTCTGTTCTCCATCCTATGCTCTAACTATACAACATACAGCTACCCTTCTCAACTTTCTCTCAAGACACAAACACAGGGTTTCCCCTACTAAAGCCCAAATAGCTTCACCAAAGGTTAAATACCTAGATCTCACTCTCACCCCCACCACTCGCTCTATAACCTCACACCACAAAGCCCATCTCCATGATCTCTGGGTGCCAACTACACAACAAGTTCTATCTTTTCTAGGTTTAACAAACTTCTTTCATCTCTGGATTCCAAATATACATTTAACATCCTTTACTCTCATACCGTTTAACCACCACAGATCTAATTAATACTCAGGAGACCCCCATCACTAATTCACCTCTCATTCTCAAACTGCTGGGGATAACACACCTACCAAAACAGATTAAAAAATAAATGACAAGTAAGTAAAGGGAATAACAAAACACTGGGTTATGAATGGGTGAGGTAGACGTATGCAGGTCTTAGGAAGAGGTGTGTATATGTAAGTTGACAGGTTGGAAAAGAAGCAGGTAAATAGAGAAGGATGAGTAGTGACTGGAGTTATATGATGGGTGTGTAAGTGAATAAGGGGGAGAAGATGAGGGAGATATGGTTATTGTGTAGGTAATTTGGCCTGTGTGTCCACAAAGGTATTAATAAATGATCATTGTCTGTTTTGGAGGTTATGTTGTCTCTATTACAGCCCCACTCCTAAGTACTCTTGCTGAGGTTGTCTCTCCTCCCTCATGCCTAGACTCCCCACACCACAGCTCTCCATTTCTTCTCTCCTTAAATAAACATTTGAGACTCTCTCCAACAACATTAATATCACTCACAAGGTTTTTCTATCTGGTCCTTTCTGAAGGGCTAGGCAACCTATCTCCTCCTCTTGATGGGCCCTCTCATACTACTTGTCCTATTATTACTTATAGCTCCTTGTCTTTTCCTACTCACAAGTCTCCTAGACAGACTCCTGGCCAAGACTGACAGATAGACTTCACACACATGCCCAGACATTAAAACATAACATACCTTCTCACTCTAGTGTGCACCTTCTCGGGCTGGATAGAAGCCTATCCTACAGCCAAAGAGACAACAGATGTAGTAACTCACATACTACTCCAGGATATTGTCCCCAGATTCGGACTTCCACAGCACATGCAATCAGATAATGGTCCGGCTTTCATCTCTCAGGTCACACAACGTGTATCCTCTAGCATCAACATCACGTGGAAACTACACATACCATACCATCCACAATCTTCAGGAAAAGTCGTAAAGAGCAAACAGGCTCCTAAAGACTCACTTAACCAAACTTATCTTAAAACTACATCAACCATGGCCAGAACTCCTACCTCTAGCCCTTACAAAACTTTGAGCTCTCCCTGAGTAGGTCACCTACTTAGTTAAGCCCATTTGAGCTTATGTATGACAGGCAGTTTCCTCTTACAAAATTTGCCTTCACCTTCTGATCTTCCTCCCCTAGCTGACTATATTCCAATTCTCTCATTCCTCCGACATCTTCTCCGACAACATGCAGACCTTTGTCTCCCTCGGCCCTCTGAAGGTCACTCACCAGATACCCCTCTATCTCCAGGAGACTTAATCTATATCAAAATTCCTAAGCCCACAGGTTCAACTCTTCAACCTAAGTGAAACAAACCACACCTGATGTACCTCATGACCCCAACTTTGACAAAGGTAGAGGGATTCCCATGCTGGTTTCACATCAGCCAGATGAAGAGGTATCGTCCACTACCTGGTAATCTCGATCCTGAACACGCTGAAGGGACTATATAGACCTTATGTCCAATAGCTCTCACCTGTCTCCAATTAACACAACACAGAAACTAGTGTTCTGCTACCCCATTTGGTTCCGGCCCCTATATTGCTACCTGCTCTTTGTTTTTATTATAGCTGCTTCACTAAATGGCTCGTAAACGTTGTCTCCAACTAAGTGAACACCACTCTTCGGGATCCACCTTCTGGCCCTCATGGTGGGGCTCCCTAGACATGTGGGCCCCCATCTGAATGCCCATGATGGGCCCCCTAATTGCTATGATAATTTTTGTTGCTTTTCACTTACTGCACCTTCAGGCTTCTCTCATGGTTTATCCAGTCCAGGATACAAGCATTTACCACCAAAGAGATCCTTCTCCTGAGCGACATCACTGCCTCACAAACTCAGACAGGATAGACCCCTCAAGCCCATTCCTCTTCCCTCTAGGCCCTACATCGCCCTCATTCAGCAGGAAGCAGCTACAGAGACTAATGGCACCCTGTAACACCAAAGAGATGGGAATGATAGGTCCCCCACCTGAGACTTGCCCAGCCATCATGGTGACAGACCACATGTTGAACTATAACAGTGTCTAGCTCCTTCTTCCCAGAAACCACTGCAGTTTCTTCTTGCCATACTGCCTTTTGCCAAACCCCCTGCATACCACAAATGCTCCTACCCGCTTCAGCCACGTCTTGCTGAACAGCGCATTTTAGCGGCCCTATGCCCTCCCCCATCAGAGTACATTTAAGCTCGCCCCTCGCCTTTGTCTTCAGAGAATCAGCACACCTGTGAGTGCTGGTCTCTCCGTGCCCAATCTTATCTCTTTCCTCTCTTTTCTCTGAGCCGCTCATCTTTTTCTAGCTGCCTCACATTGACTGAAAAACAGCTCCATCAGTACCCAATCTAGCAATGCAACAACACTTAATGTGGAGTTGGGAAGATATGTGCAAAGTGTGATTTTTTCAGTTGGTCTTGTTTCATTCAGGCTGGTATTCGTAATGTGTCCTTTCTTGTGGATTCAATCCTGTCTTTCTTTCTGAACGTGACCCTATTCTTTTCTTTCTTGCTTGCTTGCTTGCTTTCTTTCTTTCTTTCTTTCTTTCTTTCTTTCTTTTGTACCAGGAATCGAACTTAGGGCTTCATGCTTGCCAGGCAGGCGCTGTGCCACTGAGCTGTATCCCCAGACCCCAGTCCTGTTCTTTTCATCCACCATACACAACTTGTATAAACCTCATGGTGCTTATTCTTTAGTACTTTTCTCCAAATGCTTAGCATAAGCCAGAAATGAATAGTCATTGGTATGTAAGCATGAACATATAAATACAGGAGAAAGTGTCATTGTTTTGTTCACTGGAATAGACTGTGTTACAAAGACTTCTTTGTATTTCTCATTTATCGCTCACTAACAGTTTGGAAAGTATCATGAAATTAACGTGCAGAAATGTTTCTGCAGAGGGTACTCAACACTTACTTTTTGGCAATCACTGACTGTTTCCAGTATTCTACCCCTAGCAAAACGATACTGTGACCATTCCGGAAAGTAAAAAGAAGCCAAAATCACAATAACCCAATAGAATAATTATTAATGCTCTAAATGGGACCAGAGACCCTGAGCTTAGAAACCCTGAAACAAATGTTAATTTCTGTGACTGATGCTCATTTCCATCTACTCAGCTGCCTGATGTCCTTTCAGCGCAACAGCCCTTTCTGCTGAAGAAAGCCTGACCCAGTGAAATGCTTTGCTGAGCCCTAAGAATGGGGTGGCGCTCCTGCTTTGTCTCCGTTTCCTGACCTCCACGCACTTTCCGTGGGGACTGTGTCTCCTGTACAGGGGGTCACTCGGAATCACCAAAGACAGTAATATAAAGGAACTAGTGGTGGTTCCTAGTGAGTAGCTTCTGGGTATGAGGCTCAGGTTCATTTAGCTCCAACCCTTGTAAGTGGACACAGGATCAATATGTGATCAAAGATTTTCTGAGGAGAAAGCAATTTAAGAGCTCATCTAGCAGGAATGGTGGAAGAGAGCCGCTTAAAGATTCCCGACATGGGGCAGAAACTATTCTGGAGGTAAAAAGAACAAACTGAAACCTGACACAGGTCAGCTCCTTTATTGAGCACTCAACCAGAGTCCCAGGGAGAAGGTCACCTCCTGCTGCTGTTACCGTCATAGGGCATTCAGAGATGCTCCCCAGGCCCCCCTGTCCGGTGTCCTCTAAAAGCACTTTCTCTGTACCACGGAACTCCCAAACTCCTTGAAGTCTGCGGAGGTGACCCACATTTGTTTGAAACTGCTGAGGGAGGCCATGGCGGAGGCACCAATCCACGTAGAGAAACATCTGTGAGGAGAAGCCGTGATCTTGACGGGGGTCCCTGCAGAAGCCACGTATTCCAGTTCCTTCATGAGCCTTTCGACCAGCCCCGGGAACAGAGTGGAGCCCCCAGACAGCACGACGTTTGCAAACAGCCTCTTCTGGATGTCCATGTCACACTTCAGGATGCTGTTGCAGACCATTTTTGAGAGCCCTGGGTGTCGGATGTCCAAAAGACGAGGGGAGAAAAGCACCTCAGGCAGCTGGCGCAGACGGTCCCCGATGTAGATGACGTTCCCATCCGGCAGTCTGTACTTTGTCAGGACCTTCTTCTGCCTCCTGCGTGGCTTTTTCTGGGGCTCGGAGGTGACGTAGCACAGCTTCTCTTTGATCGCTTCCCCCACAGCCTTGTTAAGCACGCAGGGATAGGTACAGCCTTTGGCCAGGAGGAGGAGCGTGAGGTGCTCCGTGATGTCCCTCCCTGCCACAGAAAGCTTGCTGACCGCGTGAGGCAGACAGTAACCCTCAAAGACGGGGACGGTGCAAGTGACCCCTTCCCCGCTCTCTACCACCAGGCCTGTGACAGAGCCGCAGGCATAGAGCGCTGGCACGGCGTGGTTGCACAGGTACAGGGCCGGTACGCCGAATCTTTCGAACATGATCTCGGCGGTTTTCTCACGCACCTCTCTCGGGTTCAAGGAGGGTTCGGTCATCAGTACTGGTTGGTCACTGGGTTTAACTCTCAGCAACCGCTGGAAAAGATAACGCCAGAGTTTCTCCACGTCGTCCCATCTTGCTATTATTCCACGCTCGATAGGGTAGTGCAAATACAAGGCTTCACGCTTGTACTGGGCTTCCTCTCCCACAAAGTATTTCTTTGGACTCCCCCTTGCTGACAGTACGTTCCATTTAGGGTGACCCACAACAGAGTTGATGACATGACTGGGGACAACGTGGCTACATAGTCCCACTTTGCAGAGCCCGGAACCATTGTCAAAAATCACTGCCGGGCTTTCCAGTTCATATGCAGCGGACATGTACGCACCTGGTCTCTCGCAGTTCCACACAGTGAAGAAGACTTGGTCTGCTTTCAAGGACAGCAGGTCCCTCAGGAAGGATCAAAGCCTCAGGATTCCGAAGTTCTCAAGGCGTCCGCCTGGTGAAGCTAGGAGGCTGTCCCCAATCCACCAGAACGACCTGTCCTCAGCCCATGAATGCTGTGTCCTCTCTGGAGGCCCAGGGACCGCCAAGGCCAATTCATAGTTAGTTGCCTGCCGTGTCACAGTGTAGCCAAGGCAACCATTGTCCACAGGGAGCATCAGCGGGGCGGGGCCCCTGAGCCAGCAGCACTGCCTGCTTAGTGAGACATGAAGCAGAGGGGCAAACGCACCCGCACACCACCGTGACTGACCTTAGAAACCAAAGCAGAAGCCTAATTTAGACCAAACGGAGGTGGTCACAGCATGAACTTGTCCCAGACGGCTGCCTTCTGTGCGCCTCTGAGCTGCCGCATGTCCAGGACAGAAAAAAACCAAACCAAAAACTAACACAAAAACCAAACCAAACCAACCCTTTCTTTTGCCCAGGGGCGGAACAAAGCATCAGGCAGGGGTTCAGGTTTAACATGAATGGCCGCGATTCACTCAAAAGACTTCTTTTATTTCCCTTAAATTTATTTTCTCGTTGTTAACTGTTTATTGAGATAAACCTCATATACCACATGATTCAGCCATTTTCAGTGATTTTGCTAGACTTCCCATTTCTGCGATCTCAGATCGTCACAGCTCTGTTGAAACCTGAAGAATGAAAGTCAACTTTGTAATATTTTCTCCATCTCACTAAAGAATTCCCCTACCCTGAGCCTCAGTAAAAGCGTTTTCTGCCTTTGCAGATTTTGTGTTTTCTGCACTTCTCGTATCAATGGAGTAAGATTATGTGTGAGCTTTTATCTGTGGCACCATTGACTCTTCACAACTCCTGTTTTCTTCTAAGACTTGTGTTCTTAGTTCTCTTATTGCGGCACCAGGGATCGAACTCACGACCTCGCACTTGCCGGGCAGGCGCCTAGGCCGCTGAGCTAGATCCCCGGCCCTTGTCTTTTTCAGACAGGGTCTCGCTATGCCATTCATCAGGCTGGCCTCGAGCTCACTTTGTAGCCCAGGCTGGTCTCGAACTCGCAACCATCCTCCTGTCTCAGCCTCTGGAGTGCTGGGATTGCAGGCGTGCGCCACCAGGCCCGGCTGCGTTCTTAGTCCTTATCTCTATCACATTTGTAGTTAACTTTTGTGTATAGTGTGCGTTAACTTTCCAGTTGTATCCTGTTTGCCTCTATTTCTATTATTATGCCAGTAATGTGTTTCATAGGTCCTTGTCGCTCAATGATAGATCTTGAAATTAGGAAGTGTTGGTCTTCCTTCTTCCTTTCTTTGTTTTTCTCAAGATGAATTCAGTGTGCCCTTCGATTCCATATGAACTTTATGATCAGCTTGTCAATTTCTACCAAGAAGTCATCTGGAATTTTAATAGGGATTCCTTGAATCATGAAATACGTGGGGGAATGTTATCGCCTTAGTACCATCACCTCTCCCAATCTATGAACGTAAGCGGTTTTGTCCATTTATTCAGATCAATACTTTAAATAGTATTGTCAGGTTCATCGTACAGGTTTTCTACTGCTCCTGTCAACATTATTCCTGAGAATTGTGCTATCTCTATCTTATACTTGCAATTGTTTTGTTAAACTCATTTTCAGATAGTGTAGTGCAAGGCTGCAGAGCAATACCTTTTCTGTACACATATGCAGAAATGTGCTGGGAAATCTTGCTGAACCTAATCTGTATTCAGTCTGATGTTTATCTGTGTGACTTTGCTGTTATTTATATTTTATATAAGTATAATTTTAACTTAATAGAAATAATTTAATTGTATACAAAAACAAATTTATTTTCATTAGTAAATAGGTACCTATGAAAAATATTTATACTTGCTTCTCGTCTACAAACATACACTTCTTTCTCAACTACAAATATATATATGCATATGTATATACATCTATATGTGCATGTACATGTGTCTTATTTCTTCTTTTCCAAAGTGCGTATCTTTCATTTCGTTTTCTTGACTAAGCGCCCCGGCTGGAAGTTACAGCGAAATGATGAATAGAAGTGCCGAGAGCAGACAGCCTTGTCTTACTCCTGATCTACAGGGCCAATCATCACGTCCTTTTACACTACTATCTTTGTTATGGGTTAGTTACCGATGTGATTTTGCATCTTGAGGACGTTTTCTTCTCTTTCTAATTTTCACTGTTTTAGTATGAAAAGGTGATAGATTTTTATCAAATGCTCTAAGTGTGTGTGTGGAAACGATCACGTTCATTTTAGCTTTCCTCTAATGCTATGTGACACTATATTCCTTGATTTTCAGATGTTGGATAAACCTTTGCTGTAGAGGTCAATCTCACTTGGGTATTATACACTTCTTTTGATATGTATTTTAATGAGAACTTACAAGTATGTGGTGATAATATGCATCGATCCATAGTTTGCTTTCCTTGTGATATCTTTCTCTGGTTTTGGAATCAGGATACTTTTGGCCAAATAGGATGAGCTAAGAGGAATTCCCTCACCCTTTATTATTCGGTAGAGTTTACAAAGAATTTATATCATTTCCTTAAATATTTTGTAGGATTGAGTGAGGTCATCTGGTCCTTGGTTTTTCTGTAGGAGATGTTTGTTTTTCATTAGTTCAATCCCTTATGTGTTACAGGTATATTCACACTATCTTTTTCCACAGTCCGTTTTAGTTATCTGTGTCTTCTTAGCAATTTGTCCATCTCACGCGTGTTATATGAGCTATGGTATAGGGTTACTAATAACATCCCGTTTATAACCATTGTTTCTGCAAGATTACTGGTAATACACCTTCTATTTTGTTGCATTTTTTAAAAGAAATGCTTTTGGTTTCAATGATTTCCCTATTTTTATTCTGCGATTCAGTAACCTCTGCTATAATGTTCTCACTGGACTCCTTCTTTAGTTCATCCCTGGGTTTCTGCTGCCTACAGCTGAAAGTTAAGATGTGGCTGTGAGGTCTTTGTTGTGTTGGGATGGAGACTACGACCAGCAATTTGCTGTGTCCGATTTGCTAAGCTACCGTACCCAGTTCTGTGGCCAACAGTGGGTGAAGTTTTGGGGTAATTTTGTAGATACGATTAACTCTTACGATCGATTGTTTTAAATAAATTAGAAAGACGGTGGGCATCACCAATCAGTTGAAGGCCTTCAGAAAAAAGTAGTTTCCGTGGATCTGCCTCAAGACTGTCACATGCACACCTGGCTTGACTTTCCGGCCTGCTGGCCTACCCTGAAAGTTTGGGACTTGCCGCCCTTCCATTTTATCAGTCCATGTCTGCAGCGCATAATGATCACACTCTTCTTGGGTAGTTGGCAGAGGTGCACAACACGTCTTAATTCTTTTTGCATCTCCTTCCCCTCCCCTTCCTCCTTCCTCCCCCATCTCTTGGTCCTCTTCCCGTTAGGCAGCCTTAGTTTTAATTTTGAAGAAATGATTGAGACAGATTCTCTGGCTGGTCTATGGGTGGTGAGGGGCCGTAGGAGCTGGGTGTGGAATCAAACGAGCCCAGGGTGCTGGGTACACACTCAGACCAGACCAGGGTTAGCACTGTGTGCCGGGTGAATGTCCTCGTTGGTGTGGGACAAACTTGAGGCCTTTGGTGGTGACTCGGGCGTGCCCAGGGCCCGATACTGATGATTTCAGGCACAGGCAACATTCACTGGTTTATCTTCTCAGTCCGAGATTGAGTGATTGGGGAGGGGCCTCTCCTGCTCCTGATCTCCTCCCTTGGCGTGTGCCTGCAAAAATGTTGCTGGGCAGCAGCTGTTCCTTTTAATGAGGTTTGTCCTGGCTATTTAGCCCAGGCTGGCCAGGCACTCCTGAACTCAGGGGATCCTCCTGTTGTGGGTGCCTGTCCTGGATTCTATTCTAACCATGGCCTCTTCCCACCCTAACGTGCCATGGACCTCTGCTTCACTGCCTGGGCTCGTCCCCTCTACCTACCTTAGATCCCTGAACCTGCTTCTCCAGAGACACCCTCCAACATCCCACAGGAGACACAAGCTCTTCCACGCCTCTCCTTCCTGCACTGCCATGGGACCCATGGTGGCCTTAGGCGGAGGGTGCCAGGCTCCACCCTGAGCTCCGAGCCCACCCCGCTCCAGCCAGGCCATGCTTCTGTCCTGGGAAAGTGGGGGCTCTTACATGCCAGTCTCCAGAGAACCCGCCTTGCCTGAGAGCTGAGGGTCAACACGTATCCCAGCTAGGACTTTCTTCAAGTTTTTCCCAGATTCAAACCCTGGACTTGGTGCATGGAGAGACTTCAGGGAGGACGCAGAGTGGAGAAGAGGGCAGGGCTGAGCTGCCTCCCGCTTTCTGTCTCCTTCAAACCTAGCTGTATACAGAACCCTTGCATGGAAACCGGGGCCACAATCCCAAAGCACCAGGCAGGAAATCAGTCCTCCCACAGCCCTGCACTGGGCTGGCCCTGCACTATGATCAGAGCGTACCTTCCCTTGAACCTTCACTGGCCTTTTATCGACGCATGGACAGAGCCACAACTCCTAGGCAGAACCTGTGAAGCCCTTCATCATGTGATCTCTGTCTCTCCCTACACAGCTCTCCCTCTAGGAGACGTAGACTCCACTGAGACGTAGACTGCTAGCTCCTCATCCACGCCCAGCTACTTCAGCATTTGCATTGCCTTTCTCTTTTTCTCTAGCACCGGTGTATCCCTAGAGACCACCTAAGAATCTCCAGTTTCCAAACCCCGAGGCATTCCTTTTGCCCCCCACAACCCTTATGCATATGTGAGTCAACCGCATTATAGTTCTCAGGGACACTCACGCCCCTGAATTAGTACAGTGCCGACCGTATTGCTGTTACTCGAGGAATACGATTTCAGATCAAATTTAACTTCAGTAAAGAGCCTACTAAGTGTCAGATACTACATAAGATTCATAACGAGGCTTACGGTTGCTTGCACAGAGGCACCAGTCTGTAATCTCAGCTCCTGGAAAGGCTGAGGGAAGAGGATCATAAGTTCAAGAACTGCCTGGGTAACTTGGGGAGCATTGTAAATAAATAAATAAATAAATAAATAGGGCTGGGGATGCAGCTCAGTGGTACAGCCCCCTCAGTTCCAGACCCATAATTGCTAAAAACCATCGCATAGAATGGGGAGTAGAGCAGTGAGCAGTAAAGCTGAGAAGAGTAGAAGAAAGTTGAATGACAGGTACTAAAGTATGGTTAGATAGCTGGGATCACCTTTAATGACTTGCAGCATGGTAAGATGGTTGTAGTATACTTTAGAAAGCACCAGGAAAGAGGACTTTGAAGGACCCCAAAATAAAAGTGATACAGAGATGGGAATAATAATAACTACTCACTACACATTGCAGACATGTATTGAATTATCAGCACAACTATTATTTAGTTTTCAATCAAAATGTTTGGAAGCGTGAAGGTAGGAGCTAAGTTCTTTCAGCGTCCTTAGCATGATCCCAGATCGCGGCAGTGGTAGACATTTTGGACCAAGGTGAAGATGAGCATAGGGTGTCCAAAGATCTACCCGCTTCGTCTGGTGCTGCCTTCTACACGTGATGCAAAGAGGAGGCACGGGGGAGAATTTAGTCCCCGATTTCAGTCCTAGAAACAGACTGACCCATGGCTAAATATCTGCTGCCTCAGAAATGACCCTGGGTCACAAACCACTTTTCTTTGCTTTACCCAAAGGAAGGGATGGTGTCTTGGTTATTTTTCTGCTTGCTCAGACAAAATCCCCAACACCCACAGTCAAGGCAGGAAATGTTCATGGTAGCTCAGTTCATACAGGTTTCAGTACACAGTGGGCTGGCTCCAAGGCAGGTTGCATGGCAGAGGGGCGTCGCAGAGGACAAAGAGTCTGTGGTGAGACAGAAGGCAGCAAGGCAGTAAAGCAGCAAAGAAACAGCAGTAGCAGCACACACTTCCTCCCAGCCTCACACACTGAAAAGCCCCAGGTCCAGCCACCACTGAAAAGCCCCATTTATGACTGCATGAGGCTTTAGGGGAACATACAAGCACAAACTCTAACAGATGGGAAAGAATGTGTGGGAAGGGATGTAAAGATCAGTTGTACTTTGAGAATAAGCCTGTTCTCAGGAGTGGTGCATACGTCGATGCGTAATTTCCCTTAATTTTTATGCCTTTTCAGGCTGCTTACCCCAGTCCTTGCTTTCATTTCAGCTTACCAATGTATTTAATATTGTCTTGCATGTTTGCCTTAGCTCTATAGATAACTGCCCCTCCCCGCAATAAAAAATAACCAGGAAGGCCGTCACAAATAAGAAAAATTTAACAGGCATCCAAGGCGTATTCAATACTCTCCTAAATCAGATTAACTCCTTCACTCCCTTGTCAAAAGCAACTTAGGGAAAAAAACTCTAATAGGGAAAACAAACCACAAGCTCCTGGTGGAAAAACTGTCAGTCTTGGGAACCTTGACTAGGGCCCATCCTAGAACGACTAACCGTCCTAATGTTGCTGCTTCTAGCTGGGGCTTAGCTCAAAAAGTCCCATATAACATGCCCAGCAAGAATTTGCCTGGGAAACTAAAAGAGGAGGGTGATGTAGCCGAGAATGCCCATCCCTGGCCAGTCTGTTAGCTGCCCAGGTGGCGGTTCCTGTTACAAGTTCCTTGTTACTTCTGTCTCTTAGACACCGCTGGTCACCATGACGCATATTGTAAGACCCAGTCAAAGACAGCCAAGTCGGCTGCCTCTGCACGTCCCCTTTCAACTCCATGAAAACCTCCCTCCCCGGGCCTTCAGGGCCTGATAATCTGGCAATGATCCCAATCCGTGCCCAGCCACATAAAACAAATCTCCCTCAAATCCTGATGTCCTTTAGGTGTTTCTGTGTGCTGTTGCACTGCAGGTTTCAAGGATCTCCCTTCTTCTCTGAGAAACTCAAGGCCTTCAGATGTCCGCGTTGCGTGCAACAAAGTGTGTCCACTCGAAGACCTGAGAACCTGCATCATTGAGGGCAGAGCGCTAATATCACCTTTATCAAGAACCTAAAAGGCACTCTTTCTCGGAAATCCAGCTGGTAGCCCTGTGAGGTAAATCGCCTGTGTCGGGGGCCATCCGGTCCGTTAAAGACCCAGTTTAGCCCATGGGGCACAACCGGGATTGCCCCCCACTCCTCTCACCATTAGGCCCAAGTGCTGTAATCACGCTTGGCTTTCCCACTGCACTCCTAGCTTCCCATACCCTGCGTGGGAAGTCTTCATCTCCCACAGGCCACAGCCCTGCCAGAGACGCCCCTTTCCGGCTACAGCGGGAGGGCGCAGCTAGGCTACCCTAAATCCCGCACGGAGCACACAGCAAAGGGCACCCCAGTCTCTTGGCACGTGTGTGACGTGATGCGCACTCAGCCGCGCGACTGTGGGTCTAAGCTCCCTGTGCGTCTCCGGCATGACACTCGC
>RJWT010035750.1:0-13387 GCA_004365215.1 Cuniculus paca | reverse complement strand
TAAATATTCCAGCATTATGAACACCAATCAAGATAAATATTTGTAAGAACACTTACAGAAATTGTCAGAGAAATGCAAATTGAAACTCTATGTACTACTTCGCACCCAATAGAATAGCTCAAATCAAAAATACAGATAATAGCAAGTATTGTTGAGGAAGTGGAGAAAATGAAACTATTACACATCACTAGTAAGAGTGCGTAATAGTACAACTGCTTTGGAAAACTCTGGCAGTTCCTCAGAACCTTAAATACAGTTACCAAATGATCTACCGGTTCCACTCCTAGATAGATGCCTAAGAGAAATGAGAATGTATGCCTACATAAAAATCTGTGCAAAAGCATTCATAGTAACGCTACTTACGATAGCTGACACATAGAAACATCCCAGTGTCCTTCAACTGGAAAAGGTGGTTTATGATCATGTACAGATTTAATATATATGTTCATATATTTTTATATATTTTAATATATTATAATGTATATATATGCAAACACAAAGAAATACTAAAAACTCTGAGTAATTCATCCCAAGTCATGATCTATTTGATGGTGAGATTGGGTCAAAACATGTAACACTATTTTCTCTGGCCCCTTTTTCCCCACTGCATCACAGCACCATATTAAGCTGTTTTCTGAATCACACAATCACACTTAAGAAGCTAAATTTACTACAGTATTACAAAATTACCAAGCTAGCGTTCACAGAAGACCTAAAAGAGAAAACTAAAGATGCAAATAGTTTAAGAAGCCTATTCAGAAGCTCAAAAACATTTCTTCAAAAATTATTGTTAAAAGTAAAATCAACAGCCTTTCTGCCTCAAAGAGAGAAATGCCATGTTCCGGGCATTTACTTGGTATTTTCTATGATTCTCTGTACTACATTGGAGAAACCCTGGCTCCAGTTACACAGAGCACAGTGAAAATAATCATTTATGAGCCAGGCGTGGTGGCTCACGCCTGTAATCTCAGCACTCGGGAGGCAGAGACATGCTGATCGTTGTGAGTTCGAGACCAGCCTGGGCTACAAAGTGAGCTCAAAGCCAGCCTGAACGGCATAGTGAGACCCTGTCTCAAAAACACCAGGGCTGGGGATCTAGCTCAGTGGTCTAAGCTCCTGCCTGGCAAGCGCAAGGTCGTGAGTTCAATCCCCAGTGCCACAAAAAAAAAAAAAAAGAAAATAATCATTTATGTAACCAACTCTAATTATGGGCAACTCTTTTGTTAGCACTTGGTACCCACTAAATGCAGCACATGCCAGAACATGATCAGTTCAGTAAGGAAGATGTCATTTCCACAGTTCCCAATCAAGAATCTTCAAAAAGTCTGGGCTGCAAGTTCCAAGGTCAAATTGAAGACTCATGAAATGTTGGCTCCCTGGTACACCCAGGCCCCCAGAATAGTCTGCCTTAGTTAGGGCACCAGTTGTCTCAGCTTTTTCATCACAGTCCTGTTTATACATATTCCTCCAGAATATTGTAGTGGTAGCTTCGAATGAGTTACAAAACAGTGGCCCCAGCCATAGATCTTATGCTTGCTTTCTTTTTTAACATTCAGCTTTTAGTGAGCCACCTTCATACATAGCCTTCATACCCCAGGTTCAACAGAGGTTAGTAGGCAGACCCAGCTTCATTCCAACAATGGAATTCTATTTTAAGATAACTCAAAATCTGTCTGAGTTCCAGCCTAACTCCATAGCATGTAGTGGGTGGTTTCAGGAAATTCTTTAGTTCTTCTGGTTTATGAACTTGTATCAGTCTTACCACACTAGGTAACAATGATCTGGGAAATAATTAGGCTTAGGGAATGGGTAGAAGCTGAGTCAAATGCCTCATTACTAATTCAGATGAAAAGTTAGCAGACCGTGGTTGTTGGATGTCCAAATGAAGATAAGTGTCCTCTAAATCTTACCTTGTTGCTCATCTTCATGTAACTGTATGTATCTTCTAAGTGTCTTCTCTCTAGAAATTCTCAATCTTGAATCGTCTGGACTGGGAGTTGCATTTTTCTCCTTGTGTGTTGCAGAGTTGTAAACAGTAAAGCCATGTTAGCATGACCCAAAATAAAATTATTCTCTATCATTTCAAAAACTGATTCTGTCAGTGTGAAATGCCATAAAACAAAAGACTTTCTACACAGGTATTAGGACAAGTAGCGTGGGTAAAGAATGACTGCTATATTGCACTCTTGATGTTGGATAATGTGAGGTTTCCTGTTCCTGAGCAGTTTCTCAACTACAACCAAATCTAGAATCCATTAACCTTTATCAAATGTCTGCTATATTTCAGGGTCTGGACTGGATAGATGACTATGTCATTTAATGACTGTGTCATTGAATCATCATTAAAATCCCATGCAGTAGATATGGATTCTCATTTGCAGGTGAGTTAACCAAATGAAGAACACAGAAAGCAGTTCACCTGAAGTCACAGAAATGATAAAGGAATGAAGTAAATTTTAGACTCAGATTTTCTAACGTCAAAATGAGTTTTCTGTTCTGTACAACAGAGCACTGAGAAGCGCAACAGCGCAGAAGAGGTAGCTACCATATGGACAGCACACATTTTTCATATTGAAATAGTTAAATCTCTTGTTACGAGAATGGCCTATAAATAAAAAAGGCTTTTCCCCCCATATTACTCTGTGGCAGACCCTTAGAAGTCCTGATTCTATTTTTGATTCTTTATGTTTTCCTAGTGACTGAATTCCTGTATAATTAAAATAAGAAAAGCAAAGAAAAAAAAAACAGAAAATATTCCTTGGAATTTCTTTCATGCTCTGTTCCCAGCCTGTGTGTATTTCTTAGTGTGTTTTTTAAAGGTTGCATTGACTCAGCAGCTGGACAGCCAACTACGTGACAGTTCATCTCTGGTTTCCATTACCCTTGATTAATGCCAGGGATCGTGTTTATGCTGTGAGTCTACACACCAGTTAGAGGGTCAGGGAATTTGGTTCCGGCTCTGATAAAAAAAAAAAAAGAGAGAGAGAAAGAAAGAAAGAAATGCAGGCATGGGGTGTGTGGACAGGATGGGGCCAAGCAGAATAATCAGGAGTTGCAGATATTTTACTGGCTGGGACCAAGGTAAGGGCCAGAGGAAGGAGAAATCCTCAGTACTGGGTTCCAAGTGAAAAGTGTATCCTTCCCTGTCTGTGATGACTGCCAGACCCTATTCAGGATCACTCTCAGGAGAAGATGATAGAAGTCAGAGCAGAAAACAGTGTCCTTGCCAGATCAGGGGGAGGTCACAACGATCATTCAATTAATGAATGAGCCCCTCTGCTAATCACGGGTTCATTACAACTGAAACTCAGAGTGGGCAGATAGGGTGTTGGGGGATAAATGAATTGCTAAAAGGCTGCTCTGGAAGGGTACCAAACCTATGATTGTTTCCTGGGTACCAGCCCTTTTCATGATTTATGCAGTCATTATACCTCAAGGTTGGTATGGACCTCGAATGTCATCTAGCCCAGCCCCCATTCCCTGTTTGAATGTCTTCTATCATGTCTCACTGAAGCTCATGCCTGGGCAATTCCAAGAAAGAACTCATTATTTCCTAAGGCATACGAGTCCATTTTGGCAGCTCTCACTACTGTATTTGAAAAACCATTATTCATTTATTCAACAAATGTTCAGTAAGTGTTAACTAATTGCCCAAGTTCTAGTTTGGATACTAAAGAAAAGCAGTAAACAAACACCCACTTCCTCTACCCCATGTTCTCTCTCTCTCTCTTTTTTTTTTTAATACTGAAGATTGAAGCAGGACCTTCATGGTGATCTACATCCCCAGTCCTCCTCTGCTTTTGTGGACAGAGTCTCTTTAACTTGCTAAGCTGACCAGCCTGGTCTTGTCTCTAACTTTCAATCCTCCCAAAGTGCTAGGGTTACAGGCATGCAAAACTACACCTGGATGAAATCCTTATTCTTATAGTTTACTGGCAAAACATGGCTTTACCTCAATTTCTTCCCCAGTGGTTATTTACAATACTGGGAGTACCGTTAACAGGTTTGGTAAAAATCCTTATTCGCCTTTATAAATATTTGAACACAGGATAGTACCCCATTTGGTCAAATTATCCTTAGTTACATTTTTAAAAATCTTTTCTTTTGCCTTTTTATTTATTTTTAAGTTTATTGGTACATTTTAGATATAAATAATGACCATGTTCATCACAGGGAATTCAAATCCATACATGATATATTTTGATTCCTCTTTTTTTCTCAATCTCATCTCCTCCTTTCCTCTCCCTATTTACAAAACTTGGCTTCTATTTTATCCTCTTTTTTTTAAATTGATTTTTCCTTTTCTAGTCTTTCTTTTCTCCCTTCCCCCACCCTAGATCCTCTTTCGTTTTGAACAATTTCTTCACAGTTCGCAGTATCTATTGTACATTTAGGTCCTTATTTACTCTTTGAATTTCTCACACCAGGGAGATAATGCAATGTTTATACATGCGAGTCTGATTTATTTCACTTAAGCATATGGTCTCAAATTGCATCCATCTACCTAGAAATGTCTCAATTTATCCTTTTTTATGACACAGTAGTGCTCCATTGTATAAAAAAGTCACATCTTCTCTATCCGTTCCTTGGCTAATGGGCATCTGGATTGTTTCCATGCATATTATTTGATCATAGTGCCATGAACTTGTAAATCAACAGCAAAAGAAACCACAAAAGCTACATAAAAACATAGAGAATAAACAACACCCTCCTAAACAACCCATGTGTTACAGAGGAAATTAAAGAAGAAATTAAACAGCATCTACAATTAAATGATAATACCAATACAACATTCCAGAATTTATGGGACACAATGAAAGCAGCCCTATGAAGGAAATTTATAGTGGTGAATTCTCACAACAGGAAAACAGAACAAGCTCAAATAAACAACTTAATGTTGAATCTTAAACTTCTAGATAAAGAAGAGCAAATATAACCCAAAGTTAACACAAGAGAGAGAATTATAAAGATCAGAGGACAAATTAATGCGATAAAGACTAAGAAAACAAAACACAGAATCACTAAATCGAAGAGTTGGTTCTTTGAAAGATTAAAGAAAAGCTACATTTTCAAGGCTCTTCACTACACTGGTTCAAAGTTTCTGAACTTAAAATTCATTCATGTTCGCGTATTAAAATGCAATGCTCAGAGTCAGTAAGGTAGTCCAGAGTGCTGAGCAGCACAGAGCACAGTAGGGCACCATCGTCTAGTTCTAATACAGGTGTTCCTTAGTACAATCTCAGTTTACACTGTCGCTTTTGGTGTCATGAGTCACCACTGACTCCCCCAAAGCTCTCTGCCATTTTTGACCTTATTGTCATACTAAAGTATTCCAATTCTAATTCCAATTCCAATTCCAATTCCAATTCTAATTCCAATCTGAATTGGAAAGAGGTTCTCACTATCCAGCAATAATCAAACCACTGATAAGAGATGCTACTGAAAATCAAGTCTGAGATCCCTCAAAGATATACAAATTTACCCAGACTTAGTACCACAAATGTGCCTAGAAAGAGCTATTATTCTCCTCCACTGAGTGAGAAGTTGCAGATATCATATGCAAATACCAAGTCTAACCCTCAGCTGAAGAGTCCCAACTCAAGGAGGCAAGGGCTGCTCGTCTATGATAATTCGACCTAATGCATTTTGAGCATTGCTGATTTACAGTCAGCTCCCCGAATGCCTGGGCTCCACATGGGTAGATTCAAGTAAAAATATTTTTAAAAAAATGCTTGTGTGCTGAACATATACAGACATTTTTCTTGTCATTCTCTAAACAACACTATAACTACTATTTACATAGCATGTACATTTTATTAGGTATTTTAAGTAATCTAGAGATGACAGAAAGTATATGGCAGAATGTGTAGCTTACATGTCAAGATTGTGCCAGTTTATAGACAGGATTTGAGCATCTGTGGATTTTAGTACCCCAGGGAGTTCCTTAAAACCCACTCCCCATGGATATGAAGGGACAACCGTACATTATTTCATGTAATCTTCACAACAACCCTTTGAAGTAAGTACAGATTTTACTAGTACCTTGATTTCTGGTTGAAAAAGAAAAAAACAAGACTTACTGAGGTTAATAACTTGCTCAAGCTCAGACAGATTTTAAGGGTGAGATTGGACCCAAATACAGTTTAATGAATGTTCAAGGCACTTAAAACTATCCAAATAGTTGAAATGTGTAGTGGATAAGAGAGATTAAGAAGATGGAACGATTAAAGAATCACTTTTACATACCATTTAATTTTTTGTTTAAAATTTTATTTAACATGAAAGTGTGATTTTTATAGTCTTCTTGTACATGGGAATAAAAGGTTAGACATGTATGTACTATACCTCCCCTTCAGCCCCTGGAATAAAGCAGATTACGCCTTATTTTTTTAGATCTTTCTAACTATCTAGAACAGAGTCTGGTTTGAAAAAAAGAATCAGTACAGTTCAGCAAACACAGGTATCAACAGTATTAAGATGATTAAAATATGACTCCAGCCTTCAAGGAGTGGAAGAGGCAGAGTTAGATACAGTCAAGTTCAGTGTCATTAGGAAAATGATAAAACTCTTCATAGGATGCTTGGAAGCACAAAGGGACACTAAATATTTATACTTAATGAATAGTTGTGGCCTGAGTGTGTGGGAGTGTTTGGAGATCTAAAGCTGGCATGAGACATACAAACACAGAGAGTGATACTGAAGAGACCACCTAGAATCACTTCATTTATGAGTGGCCCTGGCTCTGCCCCTGTTTTGCTATGTGAACTTGAATAAGTAAATCTTTTCAGAATCTTTTTCTTCTGTTCACAAAGTTGGGAATTAAGTGACCATATTTTCTCTTGAAAACTATTTTTAAGAAGAATAGTTTTTATTATTCCCTTGGTTCTTCTGTTTTGTTTCCCACTGTGTGTCCCTGAGCTATGTAGTATGGACCCAAGAACCTATTCAGGCTAAAGTACAGAATAGGAAAGGAGAAAGGAGGGTGAATGCAGATGGGACGTTGGAGAACAATGCACAAGCAATCAACACACTGCACTTCCACATCCTCCGTGTACAGAGGTGAAGCCATCCAGAAGCCTTGGGACTTTTCTCAGCATCCCCTGACAGCTGAGTCCCATCTTCCACTGGTTTATAAGAGAAAGAGATTTCTGAGCTATGCCTAATATTTTTAAAATGAGACTAGAATAGCACAACTCCTCCCTCCACGGGAAACCCTCATGGTGCTATTTTAATTATGTGATGAATTACACCCTGCTGAGCTGTTTTCATAAATCAACTGGATAATACTTGGCAGGAGGCAATATGGTAGTGGAGGTAAGGGTGCTAAAAATCACCTTAAAGACAGAGGAGAGACTGAAGGACCAGAATGAAATCTCAGAAAAAAGTTTAGATTTCAACTGGCAAGAGAAGTTGGAGCAACATTGAAACTGCTCCTTGTCAGAGACTGGTAATTGTTGGCAAGTGCCAGAGGTTCTACAGCAAAGACCTCCCATGATGTCCAGCAGGAAAAATGAAAAAGATGAGAGTCTGTGGGTGTTTTCATCTTAATTAGTGCTATTTATAGCATAGAGATTGCTGTGTTTATGTGTGTACATTTTCTTCCTCAATGGTCATCGTCAGCTTTTTTGGTCTTCTTGTTACAGAAACAGAAAGACAACCTACTTGCTTCTGGTTAGCACTCATCTGAGAATCCAAAAACCTCTGCTGAGTCAGGTAAAGATTGAGCTGAGTCTTAAGAAGCCAGCCTTTTGAGACTCTGCCACTTCTGACCCATGGAGATGGAAACTGCTGACCTGCCCTGATGCTTTGGGAAGGAAGTCTCTGGAGTCAGCCTGGACTGTGACCCAGGTCTCAAGAGTCAGGAAGAAGAAATAAGCCTTCCAGTACAGCAGCAGACTCTACAACTTAAGGAAACATCTGGGTAGCAAGTCATCTACATGTGTCTTCTCTCAGCATCTCCAGCCAGGTCTGCAGAGAGGAAAGAAGAGACCATGGGTATACTGCAGCAGACTAAAAGGTAGTCTACACAAGGAAGCAGAGATCTGAATGCTAGTCCTAACTACTACCACAAGTTAGGGTCCTGACCAAGTCACTTTTCTTCATTAGACCTCAGCTTCCCTTTCTATAAGATGAAGCTACTTGGAATCAGTGATCTCTGGGAATGTTGGCTATGTTTGTATTTTATGAATCAGGGAGTTCTGGGAGAAGTACTACAAACTGCCTTATATACTATTTCTTCAAAACAGTTTTGGTTGAATCTTCTGGATTTTTCAGCAGGCCTTTGTCCTCTGGTCTATGGAGTGGTACCTGATTCTAGGAAAAAGAAAGGGAAAGCAGTGGTAGATGGTCAAATCTGCCCAAATCCCAGAAGCACCAAGTATGAACATATTTAATATGGAAAGCATACATTATGGAAAAGGCACATGTATAGCCACTTTCTCATTACTGGAACAAAATGCTCAACACCTGTACCTTAAAGGAGAAGTTTGTTTTGGCTCACAGTTTCAGTGGGTTCAGTCTGTAGTTAGCCAGCCCCAATGAGAAAACAACATAGTGGAAGGGCTCAGCAGAGGAAAACTGCTCACATCATGGTATCCAGTGGGCAGAGAGGGAAGGGAGGACCTAGGGATGAAAATATATCCTCCAAGTCACACTCCCAATGGTCCACCCCTTCTGACCAAGGCCAATCTCAGAACATTAAATTTTTGAGGAACATTCCAAATCTAAATACAATGTCCACCCCTGGCCCCCTAAAGGTTCATGTCTATCTCATTATGCAAAAGGCATTTAGTCCATCTCTAAGAATCACCATAGCCTTAACAGTTCCAGCACTGCTAAAATGTTTTAAGTCCAAAATCTCCTCTGAAACTCAAGGTAAACTCTTTGGTGTGAGCCCCTGTAAAAATCAAAAAGAAAATCAAACACTTCCAACATATAATGGCAAAGGGCAAACGTTCTCATTCCAAGAAGGAGGAATAGGGAAGTTGATGGAAATCGGGCCAAAGCAAGACCAAAACTCAGCAAGGCAAACATTAAATCCTATAGGTGTACTTCGAGCACCTAGGGCAGGCTGTAGTGAGATATGAGCTCCAAAAGGCTTCAGCAGCCCTGTCCCTACAGCACTGGCTATATCAGTTCACCTGTCTCTCTCTCGAGCCAATTTTGTGCACTACTTGCAACTTTTTTCATCAGATGTTCCATGTTTCTGGCATCTGCAACTTCCTGGCATCTTCACTGCACCACTGGACTCATTCTCACAGCTTCATTCACTGCCCTTTTGTGAGCTCCTTGCAGTGACTGTGACCTTGTTGTATTGTTTTTCCTGACTTCCCAGGCCTTCTTCTGAAATCTAGGTGAAAGCCTCTATGATCTCATAATTCTTGCATTCTGCATATCTGAAAAACTAGATCACATGGATGAAACCAAAGTCAGCTGCTAACTTGAGCAGTAGCCAGGCCCTCTTGGACCATAGTTATAGTGATCTCTGAGTGCCTGAATGGATAAACTCAGGAATACAGTTCCTTAGGCAGCTCTAAATGAACAGGCATCCCCGGGAATATTTTCTCAAGTGAGACATTTATGGTTTTACAGACTTGAACCTACAATGGCCAGTGTCTTGCTGATTTCTAAAATGCCCTCAAAGCATCTTTCTCTTTGTGCTTGTACAAAATATTTGGCTTCTTTTTAATGCTAATCTTTTCAGCGACCATGCTCTCCTTTGCCTCAGTGTTACAGGTACTTCCTTTCTGGTAAAACTGCAATCTTCCCAAATCATTAAGCTCTGCCATTTACTCCTGATTTGCACTATAAATATGACTTAAATGGGATAGCATTTCCTAAGCCATAGCCTGAACACTGCCCTGCCTTAAAGTTTCTTCTACCAGATTACTTAGTCCATTATCCTTTAACTCAGTCTCCCACAAACTCTCAGCACATGGGCAAAATGAAGATAAGTTTTCTGCCAGGGTGCAACACACATGGTCTCTAGTCTAACTGCCAGTAGAATCCTTGTTCCAGCTGAAGCCCTCTGAGTCTGGCCTGTACTGCTCACATTCTTACCAGCATTCTGGCCTTCTGAGTTCCAACTAGTATAACACATCAAGCACTGCTCACAACATTCTAGAGCTTCTTCTTCAAACATTTCCAAACCCCTCCTGCAAATTAGTTCCAAAGATCAGGTATAACGTGGTCAGATAGAGTTACAGCAGTAGCCCCACTCCCAGTATCAATTTTCTCTGTTAGCCACTTTTTCATCACTGAAACAGTCTCCAACACTTGCAACTGAAAGGAGTAGAGGTTTATGTTGGCTTCTCTTTCTACCACACACAGAGCACTAGTGGTTCAACTATCATCACCAGTTCCTTGGCCTCCATATCCCAATCCTGACTGTTTTAGTCACTAAACAGCCTCTAAGCGTGCCTAGTCTTTACCTTGGACAATGTTGTCAAAAAAAGAAAAGATGAAAGGTAAAAGATCAGAGAGAAAGGATCTTGAGAGATTATGACTAGCTCAGTAAGAGGTGAGAGAAGGAAGAAATGATGGAAAGGTAGAAGGGATGAAAGGAGAAGGGAAAGATAGGAGGGAGGGAAGAGAGGGAAATGGAAGGTAAGAAAAGGGAGAGTTGAGAAAAGAAAGAAAAAGAAAGAGGGAAAGGGAGAGGGGGAAAAAGGAAGGAAGGGAGGAAGGAAGGAAGGAAGGAAGGAAGGAGAAAAATGAATTAAATTTGCACATGAAAGTTCTTCTACCCAGGAAGGGCAAGCTCGTGCTGTGTGCAGAACCTCAAAGCAGGCTAAACGCTCCTTACCCAGGTCCTGCCTCACGCTCTTGCACAGCTCTTCCATAACCTCTCATCACCTCTCCCCACTCTGTCTTTGAGCAACCCTTTGTGTAAATGAATAGCGTCTTCACTGTGTACTTACACAGATGTAAACATTTCTCACCATCATGCTCACTGCAGAGAGTCTTCATTCGGTCCCCTTTAATCTCTTTAGAAGGAAAATATTTTTTTAAAAACACTGCAGCAATTTTTCCAGAGACCCAGCAACCAACAACTGAATCTTCTGACCTGGAGCAGAGTTGAGAAAAGGTGAAAGAAATATCAGCTGTGCTGTAGATTAGCATATATGAGCTACATTATATATGCTTACTTATGGTAAGGAGAGTCCCCAGAAATTCACTGTATTATTATTGTTAGGAATTTGGCTCATGCCAGCCGGTTTACTTCAAGACTTTGCTAACTCCTCTGTGGTTCCCATATGCTGAGAAAGCCATTCTTTAAGAGGGAAGCTGTTATCCATTCCTCAAGTTATGCAATCATCAATTTGCAAAACCAAAGACCATCTCCATCCTGCCAGATTGCATCTGACCCCAAACAATTAAGGGACCAATGCTGGTCATTTGTATGACATTTTGGATCCCCAAAAGAAATATTAAAAAACAAATCACTCATCCTTGAAGGATTGGCTCAAACAATCTCATAGCAATTTTTCAACTCTGTTAGTCTACAGAATGCTTGCAAATCTCTTCTGACATTAGACACAGGCCATTAATGATATATCTGATAGAAACTGCCCAAAGGAATTCAGTATGAAAGCCCAGGAATTTGACCCAAACTTTAAAACACCACAGGCTGATTTCCTTTTAGCCCAGTCTAATGTTTTTTTCTAGTTGTTCTTTGTTTAGCTGACTTGGAGAGAGCTGGTCTGACGTTAGAATAGTTCCTTTAGTTGGGAGCAGGTTAGCTTTACTCCAAGAAGCAAAGAGACTATATACCCAGATATCCCTATCCCCAAACTAAGGCCTTTCTGCACACAACACTGAATCTGGTCCATTTACTCTCTATAGCTTCCTTGTGAAAAACAGCAAGGGCCTTTACTAATATTGAAACAGCTCTCGTTATATGCCTTTTATACTTCTAACCCTATGATCTCTATGTTTTCTACCCTCTTGATTCTCATGAAGCGAGGTGCTCCATTCAATGTCCCCTTATTCCTAATACAGACTTGTGTCTATAAATATACATTCTTCCTTTTTTTTTTTCTTGTCCAAGACTTCCTATAGTTCTGAATCAGCAGTTGCCCACATCTGGCATAAACACGACTATTTTTTCAACTTGTCACTTCCTAGTTTTTTGAAAGATGACAGATTCTGCCAGTTCCAGCAATCCTCCTAGTTTTTCTGTCCTTGCTTTAGAAAAGTAAGGCTCACTGTAAAATCACTTCTACTAATCTTACTTTAGCAATGGTACCCCCTCCATGACTTAGAGTTCTAACCTGTCTCTCTAACACTTCTCTCCCATCCTTTCATTGACCTAAGAAAGGAGCCCTTGATTTGAGACACAAATATTTTCAGCTATGAGCTTCCTCATTACAGTGTTGGCAGCAAAAGTTCTTGGTGTTTTCCCTTAGGCCCAATGTAGGTTTGATCTCTTAATGATCTGCAGAGCAGAGAGGTGAAGGTTTGCCAGCGATTTGAATAGTCCTCCAGCTGATTTTTCTGTTGCCTTTCTATTCTGTAAGAATTTTCTGTCTTCTGAGATAGCTTGATCCTTAGGGAGAATGGAGCCAAACACTCACCCTATGAGTCAGCCCCCACACCTCATGTTTTATGAAATTATGGCTATGCTGAGACACTGCACATTCATTCTTCTTAACATCAACACTGAACTATTGCTGAGAACTGGGCCCAGGGCCAACCAGTGAGAGATAAAGAAGTTACTTGAAGGATACGTGAGTCAATGTCCAAATTAGAACGATGTTAACATTGTTTCTTGGTATGTAAGTCATATCCCCTTCCCAGGAACTACCACTATATTAAATATGTCTGGTAAGCAAGAAGATATTTAATGCTCAGCTAAAGGATCCCTGACTTCACGAAAAAAAATGTTAATTCTACATTTAAGTACATTTTTAAAAAATAAGCAGACCCTTGAGACTATAGAGGAATCTGAAAAATATCATAGTCAGTCATGTGAATTTCCTTAAATCTTCATTTTCATTTAATCCTTTTCCACTATCCCTTGATCTTTATGGGTACATTAAAATGACCTACTGTGGTCTTTAAGAACAGATATGATCTGGTACCTGTCTGCATCTCCAAATTCTTCTGCTGTCCCTCTCCATCTCTTAATCATTTGTTTTTATCAGGATGGCTTAAGACATAAAGTATTCTTCCCTACTAGAGTCCTTGACAATCTTCACATATGCTCTTCCCTCAATCTAAGGAGGTTCTACAACCCCCCTAAAGTTTTGTGCAGCTCTTAGCTATTCGTACACTGGACAAGAGACCATATTTCCACAGAAAAGTTCCTCGGTAGTCTCCAGACTAATTCACACCTGGTGAGTATCTGTAGTTTTGTTTTCCTGAATCCATTCAACCCTGTTAATAG
>RJWT010035749.1:0-13402 GCA_004365215.1 Cuniculus paca | reverse complement strand
AAGACATGGTTATTAATTATAGTCACCATATCGTATAACGGATCTCTTGAATTTATTTCTCCTAGCTAAGTGAAATTTTGTGTCCTTTACCCAACAGGTCCTCAAGCAATTCCCTACCTCACCGCTGGCAGCTCTCATCCCTTCACCTTCGGCTTCTGTGATCTTCACTTCTTTAGATGAGAGCCTGTCCTCGCTGTTTTTCTGTGTCTGGCTTATTTCACTTAACCTAGTTGGTTCTTGGTGGCAGCACTAAAAATGCACCCTGATGGATCTGAGCAGGAAAAGGAGTTTATTGGAAAGGTGTTAGAAAGCTTACACAGTTGCTCAGAAGCAGACACAGCTAAGGTTCAGCCACCTCTGGCCCCTTGCTGCCTCTTCACAGGATGCCACTGTCTCAGAGCGCTGCCTGCCACCCCTCAGACCTCTCACCCCTGCAGAATTCATTGCTCATGCTCCCCA
Source organism: Cuniculus paca (assembly GCA_004365215.1). NCBI lineage: Eukaryota > Metazoa > Chordata > Mammalia > Rodentia > Cuniculidae > Cuniculus > Cuniculus paca. Next base: position 12,943 of record RJWT010035749.1, on the reverse strand, counting down.
GCTCACCCTGTGTCCTGTGGGGTTGTGGATCTAGTTCTGTTCTGGGGTCAGGGCATGCTTCTACTTCTGAATGCATTGGGGTCAGGTAGACAGGGTTTGGATTCTTTGGCTCCCTGATTGAAAAGAAGGGTTTCGTCTCTTTCTTAACTTGGATTGTCCCCATGGGAAGAGGTTTGGAGATTCTGTGGCTCCGATAACTGATGACACAAGGCATCCTCTCGTTTAACAGACATGGAGGTTAGATGCCTTGCTCCTGGTCCCCGAGCTGACAAAGATCAGCATGGGGCAGCTCCCAGGAACCTAGAGTCCTTTGTTTAGGACACAGATGGATGTGTCGTAGTTTCCTCTGATGTTTCAGGAGGATTTCTAAAAAACTATATTCGTTGATCCAGTTTTGTTTTTCACTTCACGTTTTTTATGCAAATAAAGTTTACAGTACAGCTTTGTACAGAAGGATATCATGATTTGTACAGAAGGATATCATGATGTCAATTTTGTCTATTATATGGGCCAATAATCCAATATCAGAGATCCTCTAAGAAAGGTGTTTATATGATGGGACAGTGTGTACTTGTTGAAGCTAATGATTTCATAAAAATTTCCAATGACTTGAGGAAATAAGTAAAAGTAAAACAGAACAAAACAAAATAGAACTGAATATAAAATATGATCTACATTTTGAAGAAGTTTCTCATAGAAAAAGATCAAAGACATATATTTATATGTTTGTACTAATTTTTGGGGGGGCTGGAGGAGTTATGACGATTTTTTATTTCTTTGTCTTTTTTTGTCTGACTTTTGTATACTGTGCATGTGTCTGTTACGGACAGCAAAACAGTCAAAGAAAAGAAAGGGAAGCATGCAAGATCACATGCTTTATGTAGACTCCATTGGTGTGGCATAAGTTGGTATAATTCTTTTGGAAAAATTTCCACAAGAATAGATAAGTGTTCTGATGAAGCTTATGTCCTTTGATTCCAAATACTGACTTCCAGGAATTTTTCTTTTATTCTAGGGTTATAATGTATTAGATGCCAAGAGCTGCAGGCTATAAAGATGCACATATAATGAAAGCTCATTATGGTGTTACCCATAATAAACACTGAATAGAAGCTAAATGTGTCCAACAACCAGTGGACACTTTTGTAAATTATAGTACATCAACATGAAGGGGTATTACGCTACCATTGAAATGATAATTATGAAGACTGCAACAACCCAGCATGCATTTATGATAGAATATAACTTGCAAAATGCAGAGTACCAAGTCTGCAGCAATATGTCTGCCTGTGTGGCAGAGCCCAGGGTAGCTGCTTAGTGCATGAAAAGGAAAATATTTATTGAGGTGGTGGGAGTAAAATTCAGAGAGATTACTGTTATTTAGTTTTGCCAATGCTTTATTTAAGTATTGTTGGTATTGCCTTCTTGCTGAAATTTGTGTTTTCCTAAACAAAGCTCTTTTGGATATTGTTTGAAAGCAAGCAGATGTAGCAATGGATGGGTTTTATAGGATTAGGACAATTGAATGAGGGGCAGAGGACCAGCTAGAGTCTGGTGTGGGTGGAGATCTGTGTGCTCAGGGCCTTAGGTTCACTTTTGGAAAACGAAGGGAGGAGGATGAGACTTGGTTCCTAAGCGCTTCCCACCTCTGGTGTTTTTCTAATTTATGATGTTTATTAGCTCTCAGTGACAAATACATTGTTGCACACTTTGCTGACAACCACTCTTTGGGGTGAGTCCTATCACTGCCATCATTTTGAGCACATAGACAGTTAGATTCAGAGCAGTGAAATGATCCCTGTAAAGCTAATAGCCAGAAAGTAGCAAAGCAAAAATCCAATTTTTTCACTCTACTTCACATTTTATTTTCCTACCCAGCATCATTTTAGCCCGTGAGGCCCATTTTAGCCTGGTCCTCATTCACTCCTTCCTCCTTTTTGTCTCTGTGAAGATTTTAGACCCAGTTGATTTGACCATTGCCCTTCGACTGCACAGAGCCTACAAGTTCATCAATAGATGGGAAACTACTGGTCCCTTGGGGATGAGAAGATGAGAAGGTATTGGAGACATGCCTTCATATACAGGGCTTAAAAGATAGGTTAGAAAACTATTGTTGTGACTTTATTTCCTTACCATGTGCATCTCTATCCTAAAAATGTGAAGCTATGGGAAATAAACTCATTAAACTCCGGAAAGGCCAGTTGATGGCTAATCCAAGTTTTCCAGTTGTTACTACAGTAGTAACAACCAGTCGCACTAGTCACCTCTGATGTTATTTGTACTGATCGACTAATTAAACAACTACATATTTCCTAAGGATCTGTTCTGTGATAAAGATGAAAGAACGCTGGCTGCAATTAGAACCTCCTGCTGCTCTTCCAGAGCCCCGATCCTTGCTTTATATTTTGCTTCATGGCACTAACTCTGCAGGCATTGTGGCACAATTAACGTATTCATTTATTTATTGTCTGTCCCTCCCCTGGACAATGCAAGCTTGAAAAGAGCAGCCCACTATTAGTTGGGCACATGGCTTGGTCTCTAGGATCTAGCACAAAACTGATCTCATTACAAGGCCTAGGATCCAAGCTGTGAAATAATAGGTTGCTTCCAGGAGGACAAGAACTCAGAGTGTTTCAGGGTGGTCAGCCTGAGACGATGAGAAATGAAGTCTTCTGACTCTCAATTCTGAAAGATTCGTACTCACTGTGAAGATAAGATCAACAGAGGTGATGATTTTTGCTTGGATCTTTTTTTTGTATGTGTGCATATATGTGCTTAAAGTATGAAAGAAAAAGTGAAACATATTTAAGACATTTCTTATTAACGTTTACTGGGGAATGATTCTGAGAGATGAGAGGTTCTGGAAAGAGTTCTGGCCTCGGATCTTTGGAGCAAAAGTTCTTTCATGGATTCTGCTAACATTTCGTGTGTGCTGGATTCTCCTCAGGCCCTTGTGTCCCCCTCATTTGGCCAAAGCTGAGTTCTAGTCGACTCCGTGTTGGGTACTAGGGATACAGATTCCCAAGGTGTGGTTTTTGCCTTCAGGAAACTCCCAGAGACCTGGATTTTAATCTTGGTTTTGTTCCTAATTTGCTGCCTGGCCTCAGGCAAGGTTCCTCCATCCCTGGGGTCAGTTTTCCCATTCCCAGCCAAGTCCCTGGGCTGCGTGTTCTCAGAGCTGTCTACCAGCTACATGCTTCTGAGCTGAGTTTTCCTTTCTGACAGCCTGTCTGATTTCCATCGCCATCAATATTTCTCCAATCATCACCTCTCTTCATTTTCTCTAGAGGCTGGAATTAAAGCTAACTGGTTTTTTCAGGTATAATTTCAACATTGTCACAGTCGATACTTTTGGATCAAACCTGGGCAGAGCAGAGGGGGAGAACTCCCCACACATCTCAGCAGTGTGGGGGACAGTGAGTCATCTCCATGGTGTCCCTTTTCCCACCTCAGCTCCTCTGACTCAATCCCCTGAACTGCAACCAGCCCCTATCCACATCCTGCCTCTTCCTCCCAGCACCTGCTAATGAATGTATTGATTTTCCTATTCTGTACCACAACAGTCATTTCGGAGATAAATGTCTCCTATTCATGGTTATTAAATCTGCTTCATGTTGGACAGCTGGGAGTGGCTGGGTGGATGGGCGGTCTCGTTTGGCAAAGCTAAGTGAAGGGCTGTCTGGGACACATCCCACCTTCATTTCCCATAGGCTTCAGGACCTTGGACCGGCCATGAGTCTCCAGGCCTCAGTTTCGCCATCAGTAAAACGAAAGCGTCAGTCCTGGCATGGTGTGAACTCTGGGAGGCTGAAGCAGGAAGAGCACAAGTTTGAGCTCAGTCTGGGCAATTTAGTAACTCAGTGAGACCCTGTCTCAAAAAACAAATAAACAAACTCAAACATACAAACTTATTCCCTGATAGCCAACTATCTGTCTTTTGTTCAGAGCCTTCTTTCCAGCCAAATGACAAGATGAAGGCAACAGGACCCCATGGGTGGTTAAGTACACACAGAAAGCTAACCTTGATCTTGTCGTTGTAGGCTCTCATTGGTTCCAGTGATTGATTAATTGCCTTAGATTTGAATCTCAACTCAGACCTTTTCTAAGTATGTGATCTTGGACAAGTCTTTTCACTTCTCTGAATTCCAGTTTCTTCTTCTGTAAAATGGGCATAATAGCATGCAACTAATTAGAGCTCCTCATGCATACCAGGCGGTTCACTAATTCAAAACAACCATATGTATTCTAGAGACCTGATAACACTAATTATTTACAGTATCGATCAGTTACTGCTATCAGGTCCTATGCTTTGACTCCTTATCTATAGTCTTCACAACCTCCTCCCCCCATAGTCACCTTCTGGGTGAGGATCAGAGAGGAAAGACTAAAAACACCTGCAAATTTTAAACCCAAGTTAATTAGACATCAAAGATGGTGTTTTTACTTCTACTCCAAGCACCTGAAATGCTTTTAGCCTTCTTCTTTGCTATGATTGGGAAGTTCCAAATTATTTTTTGTTCTTTGTGTAAAACAGAAGCTTGGAATCTTAGTCTGGAAAAGAACTTAGAGGGTTGTTACAGCTACCCTCTCATTCTCTATGGATTGTTCATTTATGTTGCTTTGACATTCCTGCAGACACAGAAGGCTGACCCCAACTATGTGTTCGCAGGCTATCACTGGTTCTGATGATCGATCAATTACCTCCCATCATTTAACGACTCAACTCTTTATCTGTAGCACATAGAACCTCTGCCCTGGAGGTGCTTACAGTCTCATGGAAGACACATGAGCTGTTATGAAGGGAAAATTGTGACAAGGCGGTGGTCTGGGAGTGTAGAGAAACCCAGGAGGCTTCCTGTAGGTGGTGGCAGACCTCAGCTAAGCGTGGAGGTTAAGTGAGTGCTAGTTGAAGCCAGCAGGGAGAAGGAGCTGACAGTGGCCAACTGGAAAAGCAGAAGAGTGGGATTTGCAAAGCCTGAGGGAAAGGAAGGGGGTGGGCATTTGGGGGCTTGCAATAGTGCCAATGATTGGAGGCAGTACAAATAGGTTTGGTTACTGAGATGCCAGTGGAAAGGCAAAGGTTTGCTGATACCAGGGAGCTAAGCAGCTCAACCTTGAAGCCCCTGAAAACTCTACAGCAGAGTTCTAGAAAGAGCTCTGGAAGGCTACTCTGGGGTAGCATCTCAGGGAGGAGCCAGGGTGGTGGCACAGGAGGTGGAATAAAGGGGATGCATTTAATACATTTCGGACTTGAGTCATCAGAACACAATGATGGTTAGCTGAGAGTACAGGATTTTTCCCTATCTGTGTAATTGGGAAAGAAGTGATGCCATCCACCAGAATGGGAATCCTGGAGGGGCAAGAGTGTGGGAGCAGTTGCCAAGCTTGGTGTGGGACATGCTGACTTTTAAGGACCACAGTGACATTCATGTGGAGATGTCCAGGGAGCTCTTGGCTGTGTAGACCTCGAGATTTGGAGAATGAGTGAGAGCAGTGCTGGTTCACATTTTGACAAAGCTGCAGACGTGTAGAAGACTATGCAGAGAGAGAAGGGGCGAGACAAGGAAATGCAAAGCCACCTGGTTGAATCAAGATGTACAAAACGCCTCTGTGGAAGACAGAAGCCGTTTCCTGGGGCTTGTGAGGTGCCTGTAACAGTGCCACCTCCATCTCAGGGCACAAGCGATATGGTTCTCACAATATTATTTGAGGGCTGTTACTAAATCCATATCATATCCAATTTCTCCATTTACAGGGGAGAGAAAATACAGAAAATAACTGTTCGGTTTGGTTACTATTTCTTTCTAAATATATTCCCTTAATGAGACATTTGCCTGCAACATGGTCTGTTATGTATTCTGCGTTTTATAAAAGATCTCTTGGGGAAAATAACCCAGGAAACACAATTTTTCGGCACCATCTCCTTTTATTAAGAATAATGAAAAGGAAACAAGAATCATTCTCCCAGTCAAACACACTCCTGCTGCCTCTTATTGGTGCTTTTATGACAACTTCCAGGTAGCATGGGTGGCCACACCGTTGCTCCCACAGATGTGTGTCCATTTTATGGCTACTCTAAATCTCATGTATACCCAGGCAGGTGTGTGTGTGTATAAGTAAATATATTGGCTACATATATTTATATATTGCCCATATCTGAGTAAATGTTTGGGATGGTGCAAGACCTTAAAATTATACCCCCAAAATGGGCTTTTTGCCCAGAAAAGCAATCATCCTTCAAAATGAGCAGAAAAAGCAAATAGGGAAATTAACCCAGGAGGGGGAAATGCATAACAACAATGATGTTGTTAATTGGAAACTCTGCTCAGGAGTTTGGATATACACAGTGTGACAGAAAAATATGGTGAGGTTTTACATTTTAAAAAATGTATTACAGTAAAAGGTTCCTTGCCACAAATCCCCCTCCAGAATTTCTACTTGCTTGGAACGCACTTACCCCATCATTCTTGCTACTTCCTGAAGTGGTTCTGAAAGTCCTTTTGGTGAGTGTGACACCTTGGGGCTGCCTCAGGGTTCTGAGTTGATTCAAACTGTTTACCTTCCATGGTCCTTTTGACTTGGAGGAAGAGTCAGAATTACACAATGGCAGATCCACGAGGAAGGTGGATGAGGACACACTGAAACGTCTTTAGGCAGCTGCCTTTTCCTTTGGATGACAGTCAGCAGCAACATCCACCATGTTTTTGATCATACCTTATAGATACCCTCAGGAGAGAAGACTTTCAGAATTGCTTCAGAAAGTAGCAAGAATGATGGGACAAGTGTGCTTGAAGTGAGAGAATCATTTTCAGGAGGATTAAGGGCAGTGTAAGTCCTAAAAATGATGCAATTCCTGTTTAGTATACTGGGCTATATGATGGAGTTGCATTTCTTTCCCTTCCGTATTTGTTCTCCCACTCTTCTTGAGTAAGTATTAGTGGGGTATATGACTGTCCAGAGTAAAGACACATTCCCTAGACTTCTTTGTAGTTGCCTGTGGCTAATATGACTCTGCTATGGTTAATCAGACTTCTGGAGAGCCTGCTTAAATTGGTGATGCCTTCTACCATTTCTCCAATCCATTGAAATGTAGATGTGAGGGCTGGAGCCATAACATCAACCTTGGATCATGCATTAGTTAGTTTCTAGTGGAGGCAGATACTCAGAAGTTTAGTGGGTAAGAGGTTTGTTGAGGGTGAATTGGGATCTATGCCTGAATAAGGGAGAGGGAAGAAATGGGATTGGACAAGGGAAGGTGTCAGTGGCAATGCAGCTATGATTTGGATGGGCCTCTATACCCTCTTTACCTCTGTGTCATTACAGGGTTGTGAGTTGCTGCAGGACAGTACTGGCCTTGGGCAAGGGGGCTCTCTGTGGCCAAGGTAGTCCTTGAATAGATTGTTGGGGACAGTGTGCAAACAAAATTCCCAGCAATCAGAACAATAAATTCCTCTCCAAGGGAGGGGGGATCTGAGCGTGCAACTCCATGTCCCTCTCAGAAAGTCACAGCTACAAGCAGGTCAACACAACAAAGACTATTCTTTGTAATAATCTATCATGAGTATTCCCAGCCTGGTGGTGGCTCAGAGTCACAAGTTCCTTCCGTTTTGTGACTCTACCTTCTGTTGGCTTTTGACATTGTTTGGCTGAATAAACAGAGAAGGGGAAGGGAGGTCTGTTGCAGGGTATTTTGTGGGTCATGCTTGGTGGGGACATTCTGTCCACATTCCGTTGGCTGGAACCCAGTCAGCTGGCTGTACCTAACTACAGAAGAGCCTGGCAAATGAAGTTTAGCTGTACATTCAGGAAAACACTGGACAGGTTTTGTGAATGCCCAACTGGTTCTTATCAGAAACTCTGAAGATGAAGACTACACTCTGGGAAAGGCCTGAATGATGTGGCCTGGGAAGAAAGTGGGTCTGAGGGGTTGGAGGAATCAACACCCCACATGGACAACCTCCTTCTGGGCTTGGCTTGTGTAGGAGAAGCATAAAGACTACCTTCCCTAGACCTCTGTTATGTTGTTTTGCAATCTTATCCTAAATGAGCAGAGACACAGAACAGTGAAGGATACAGGGGTGTGGGTGCTGAGATTGAGTAAGCACAAAGAGGGGAAGTTACTCCAGCTCTGGGGACCATGATGGGCGTGTTGAAGCTGGAGATAAATGCACTGAGGTTGGAAGAATGAACAGGGGTTGACCAGTTGCCAAAGGCAAAGTAGGAAGGTGACCCAGAGCCTGGCACAGGTGGCGTTTTGCATGGACCTAAGGACTAAGACATTAATGCTTTCTTGATGAACTCTCATAAGACAGGAGGCCCTCAAGACAAGGAGGATATCTCTTTCCTTCTGAGCCTGGTTGGTGTTAAAGAGAAATGAACACGTGAATGTATAAAAATCATTGCAAACAACCCTCAGCAATCCCTTGTCTTCTGTCATCTTCTCTTGCACATTTCTAGTACTTTACCTGCAATGCAGTGCTTTATTTATGACTTGATGTATTCGACACTCCTCTTGACTTCAAGGTCAACAATTTTGTTTTCTTCATTCCTCTGCCCTTATTTAGCTCAGCCTGGCACATGGAGCCCTAAACAAATGTTTGCCAAATGAGTGAACAAACATATAAGTCTATTTTGTCACAAAAGGCTAGAAAAGTCATTCCACTATTGAACTGAAATCCATTTTTTCCACCCATCCAACTTGGTTTCTCAGACATTTATTGGGTGCCTGTGATATTCGAGGCTCTTGTGTTAAATGCAAAAGGTGGGTTATACAAAGAGACAGAGAAGTTCTCCCCTACCCTCTGGAGTTTTCCAGAGCAGTTATCCCCTTTCCTAATATCCCAACAAGGAAGAAAGAATTTTTGCTCAGTAGTTTGATCTGTACCTGTCTGGCCCCTCAGATACAGGACACCGTACCCAGATTTGCCCAGCCCAGGCAGAGGAAAACACTCCTCTTCAGGTGTTGCCGTGACAGCTCTCAGTTCTCAAGCTTTTGAGGCAGAAGTTTCAGAATCTGCCCTTCATCAGTGTACAACAGCTCTGGCCCAGGACACTACTATTCATTCATTCATTCATTCATTCATTCATTCATTCATTCCATAAAGCAAGCATCAGGCCAAGCATAGGAGGGCTTCTGGCTTTAGAGATAAGCAAGGTGACAGGGTGTAGCAGATGTTTCACCAACCGTGGCCCTCACTTTCCCTCTATAGCTCAGCTGTCTATTGCCAGCACCTGAGATGTTCTACTGAGGGCTTTTTCTGGCTGCTGGAGCTCTTGCTTGCATGTCCTATGGGCTGTCAATGCTAGGAATCAACCAATGCCAGGAGAGAGCTAATGTATAAATATTTTAGCTTCTTCCCTACCACATTGGACAACTGCAGACTGTGTCTGACACTATTCCTCAGAGGTCGCCAGTAACCCACAGTGGACACCTTCTCATCAGTGCATCATTCTTGTCTCTCTGTTTCATTTTCCCATCTTCCTATAAATGCTTCCTGGGAACTTTTCCCAAATAAATTACTTGCACTCAAATCCTAGTCTCAAGGTTTACTTCTGAGAAAACCTAATCAACCTGAGACACACCATACCTATCCTCACCAAGCTGGTCCTCTAACAGGAGAGAGGGGCCCTTAGTGATAGACAATAAAGGAACTGATACAGTGGTGGGTACAGGAGCCACCAGAGCTCACAGCACGGGACCAGGGAAGGTCTTTTGCAGGATGTGACTTTAAGATGAATGCACAGGCTTGTTCAGTGTTTGGTTCAGATTTAGCCTAGCTGCTGCACTCAACTGTGCAAGAGTAGATGCTAGTAGCTCCCCCTAGAGTTGTGCAGCAGCTTTGCTGGGATTCCTTCTGAATTTCTCTGGAAGGAAAAGGGGATTGGAGAGACTGATATTTTCTGAGGGTCCAGGTGGTTGCAGACACTAGCCAAGAAGATTTGCATTGACCATCTTATCTAAATCTCAGTTCAGTCCTTGGAGCCTGGTGTTCTAGCTCAGACTTTGGGCTGAGGAAATAGACTGGCCCAAGAGCACACATCTAGGGATGATCAAGCCAAGATTCTGCCTGGGTTCTCTTCAAAGCTACCCTGATTGATGGTCTCTCCCACCAGGTCCTGTACTGACCTTTGCATCACTCTTTGGAAATGACCAGGAGTGGCGAGAATTATCTTCCTGGTATTCCCTATGGGGCAACTACAGTGGCTCAGTGAGCAACAGTGATGGCCTTAAAGTCACCCACAGTGGAGCTGGGATTGGAATTCACTTGCCTGACTCTGATTTGTCCACTGTCTCCTCTCCATCAGGCTGTCTGTGAGTCAGATGGGATGTTCCAAAAGCCCACTGTGGGCAGTGTTCATCAAGCAAAGCCCTCCACAGAGCTGAGGTAGCTCCAAGACAAGATCAGTGCTGCAGTACAATCTCATGGTTAAGAAACAGCTTTGGACATGAACTCCCTCATGTTCAAATCCTGGCCGTACTGGTTAGATTCATGTGCTTTGGGCAAGGCCTTGACCTTCTATGAACCTCATTTTCTCATCCATGAAATGGGGATAAAAATAGTAACCACCTCCTGGAGTTGTTGTTATGATTAAATAAAAGAATACAAGCAAAGTACCTGATATTGTGCTGAAACAATGTACAATCAGTAAAGCTCCCATAGCTCCAACTTGCTTAGTGCTTAGAAGGGATGGGCACTGACAGGGGTATTCACAAGCACTGTTGTGGTTGATACACTGTGTCAACTTGAGCAGTTTAGAAGTTTAAGTGAGAGACTCAGCAGGGAGCCAGGGTTCTTACTTTGTAAATATCCTCATCCTGTGCAAAGGAGGGCAAGGACATTTTGTGAGTGCTACACCCATCCTGAGGGGGGGGGGTGGGGGTGGCCTGTGTACAATTTAAGGGTAGAGAAGAGGCTTTTAATTTGTTCTTTTGCTCTGGCAGCTGCCTTGAAGTGTTGCCCCAGTGCCATGCCACCCTGCCTTGGAGCCAGCTGATTATGGACTGAAACTTCCATAAACTGTGAGCTAAATAAACCTTTTCTTCCCTAATTTTGGCTGTCAAGGGTTTGTCTCAGCAACAAAAAAAAGTAACCAAGATAAGCAAGATTCCATTTCAACCTTATGAGTTACTGACATTGGCGACATGATCTCCCATTTTGCAAATGAAGAGAAAGCACAGAGGGGTTAAGTAACTGGCTTAGAGTCGAGTAGCTGGTGGCAGAGTTGAGCAGCCTGATTCAGAAGCTAGTGCTCCTCATCCCTGCACACAACACTATGCTTTGTTTGGGCGTGGACCCTAGTTGCCGCCTAGGCTTTTCCTTCATCCTCTATGTCAGTGCCAGCTCTTGAGGCCATGGCCCCCGAAGCAGCAAGGCTATTTTCCTAACAGCATCCACGTCTCTCATAGCAGATCATTTCTTTTCTTATCAGTGTGGACTGCCAGTGGGAAAGTCCAGCTCTGGAATCATGCTGTCTCCATCCCAAGCCCCAGACTGCACAATCTGCTCCTTATTTCTATTGCTGCCCTTCAGTGGGGATAATTCTCACCACAGCTCTCCAGAGCACCTGACAGAGTGCTCGTCCCACCAACACCCTAGACCCACCTCCTTCCCATTGTGCCAGCACTTAGAAACGACTCATCTTTTAAACTTTGGGCCCTGCTGTAATATTAAGGCAGTAATTTATACACTTGGCTTCTGAGCTCCTGGCTGTTTCAAAGGCATTGATCACCCCGGAGTGCTCATACATGATTCAGGCTTACTCCTCCAACTCCTCTGCCAGCTATTGATTCCAATGACATTATTTATCAATTACGAAAGGTTTATTCCTCACTCGCTCCTGCACAAAAGAATCCACGCATTTATTTTACAGCATGATTTATTGACATGTCACCATGCATTACATGGAAAATTGAATTTTTGGAGGCTGGAGACCTTAGGAAATTTCACAGGTTCAATTAGACAGGAGAACATCAAAGAGTTTAATGATACAATTTTTCATCCATTTGCTGCTGGACTAGGAGGTGGGAGTGGGGCCCCAGATCAAGTCAGCATGGAGCCCCAAATTGTCCTGAAGCTCAGGTGTGCCACCTGAAGACAAGGTTCTCCTTGGCTGAGGCCACCTCACAGGCTTGGCTCAGGGATTTTATTTATGACTCTAGAGGTCAGAATATTTCTTTATGCTGTATTCACCCTTTGTCTCTAGAGCCATCAACCTTTCCTTGTGCTGTTAGAGAAATGTGAACAGATTTTTACTTGAACTATGGTAAAAAAAAATAAGTGCCACCAGGGTTGGAGGATGAGTGTATGAGAGAAATCATGTTTAGGACTTCCTTACAATATCTCCCTACCCAACATATCAAGATAGCCCAGCTCACTTGTGAAGTCCCACTGAAAGCCTTATACTCTCCAGGGTGACTCAGGACTCTTGCTATGTGTTCTTTACAGTACAGGTGCACATGGCCAAGATGGAGGATTATTGCCACCTTCCCCATAGACTCAAATGCCCTGAGGGTGGTATGTAGGACTGTCTGTTGTCAGCTTAGCATGATTCCCACTTCTGGAACTTTTCAGTCTGTTTCTGGGAACTTTGTGGGTTAGAGTTGGCCACTGAGAGAAACCTGCAGGAGCTTTAAATGGTGAGGAAAGTAGAAGCCATCCCCTTCATGGTGGGAAGAGGTGGCAGCCCCATGCGTCTCTCCATAAGTCTCCACTGTGGGGTCTGAGTTTGGTAACTGAACTTAGTGGATACTATGAATGTTGGCTTCTCTACCTATTCCAGAATTTGAGGCTGAAATCTTCAGCAGTTGTTTTTCTGGTCCTCAAGCTCCTTATCTTCATCACTGTTTCCCTAACATCTTCTGCATGTGTGTGAGTCCTGTTTCCCATGTTAAAGCTTTTGTTTCTCTCATACTTGCGGTGGGTTCATTTTCCTGATGCGTCCT
>RJWT010035748.1:0-13414 GCA_004365215.1 Cuniculus paca | reverse complement strand
GAAATAACAATTCAAAGACTGCAAGATGATGCAAAGCAAAATAATTTATGAGTGATAGGTATCAATGAAGAAGCAGGGGTCAACACAAAAGACATAAAAATTCTATTTACAGAAGTACTAGCAGAAAACTTCCCAAACATGGGAGAAAGACATGCTATTCAGATAAGTGAGGCATATAGAACTCCAGCAAGCCATAACCAAAGTAAACCTACACCCACACATATAATAATCATGATCCCAGAAATTCAGCACAAGAACAGAATATTAAAAGCTGTTCAAGAAAAGAAATAGATCACCTATAAAGGAAAACCCATCAGAATCACAACAGACTTTTCAACACAAACCATCAAGTTAAGAAGAGCTTGGAGTGAAATATTTCAAGTCCTGAAAGAAAACAACTTGCAACCCAGATTGATGTACCCTGCAAAACTAGCTTCAAAATTAATGGAGAAACAAGATATTTCCATGACAAAGAACAAGTGAAGGAGATCATGACTGCCAAACCAGCCCTACAGAGAATACTGAAGGACATTTTGGAGAGAGATGAGAAAGACCATGGTTTCAGGAGGATTGGCAGAGGGGGATCACCAAGTGGGACAGACAATAGAATGGAGGGGAAAAGTACACAGCCAGTAGTGGGAAACTAGCATGGCAGAGATGAGCCAGTGCATGTTGGCCATGACCATTAATGTAGACAGCTTCAATTTGCCGGTAGAAAGAGGCACAGGTAGAGTGAATTGAGAGACAGGATCCATCAATATGCTTTATCCAACAAACACATTTAACTCAAAAGGGAATTCATAGATTGAGAGTCAGGGGAGAGAGAACAATGCTCTGTGTGACAGGGAACCAGAAAAAAACACAGTAGGGGTAGCTTGCACATCCACTGCAGAATGGAAAGGAAAGATATGCCATTTTTATACAATGGTTGTAATATTACATATTGTTACCTTCAAAAAGGTTGCTTAGATTTCCAGATATAAACATGTAAAATTGATCTAATCAAATGAGTATTAACTGTTCTTTTCCAAGAACTAATACATTAGTGGTATAGCCATCTTAGCTATCTGATTCTGATGTATATATGAGATAATTGAGCTTCTTCCTTTTCTATCATTACTCCTTTTATTTCTCTCTCTTGTCTAATTGCTCTGGCTAATGTTTCCAGAAGTATATTGAATAGGAGTGGTAATAATGGACAACCTTGTCTTGTTCCTAATTTTAGTTTGAAAGTTTCGGTTTTTGTCTGTTTAGTAAGATGTTGACTGTTGGTTTATCATATATGGCTTTTTATCAGATTGAGGTAAAGACCATCTATCCTGATTTTCCATAGGGTTTTTATCATGAATGATGTTGATTTTGTCAAAAGCTTTTTCTGCATCTATTGAGATGATCATGTGATTCTTGTCTTTGGCTCTGTTGATACAGTGTATTATGTTTATTGATTTGTGTATGTTGAACCACCCCTGCATTCCTAGGGTAAATCCCACTTGATCATGGTGTATAATCTTCTTGATGATCTGCTGCATTTTCTTTGTCAGTATTCTATTGAGAATTTTTGCATCTATGTTCATTAGGAAGATTGTCCTGTAATTTTCTTTTTTGGTTGGGTCTTTCTCTGGTTTTGGTATTAGGGTAATATTTGCTTCCAGGAATGAGCTAGGGAGACTTGCTTCACTATCAATTTCATTGAAGAGTTTGAGGCATGTTGGCATTAAGTCTTCCTTGAATTTCTTGTAGAATTCAGCTGGAATCCATCGGGACCTGGATTTTTCTTTGTTGGTAAGGTTCTAACTACATTTTCAATTTCATTAATTGACATCAGGTTATTCAGCAGATTTGCATCTTGTCAATCCAGCTTTGGTAATTCATTTGCTTCTAGGAATCTGTCCATTTCTTCTTTGTTATTGAAACTATGAGAGTAAAGATTTTCGAAGTAGGTGTTGATGATCTGTATTTTTGCAGGCTTTGCAATGATTTCACCCTTTTCATTTCTTATTGTGTGAATTTGAGTTTTTTCTTTCCTCTTTTTGATAATTTTGGCTAGGGGCTGATCAATTTTATTTATTTTTTCAAAGAACCAACTCTTTGATCCATTAATTCTTTGTATTTTTTTTTTAGTTTCAATTGCATTAATTTCTGCTTCAATATTTATAACTTCCTCCCTTCTTTTGGCTTTGGGCTTGACTTGCTCTTCTTTTTCTAGAAGTTTGAGGTGCAGCATTAGGTTGTTTATTTGTGTTCATTCCATTTTCCTGATGTGGGAGCTTACTGCTATAAATTTCCCTCTGAGGACTACTTTCATTTTGTCCCACAGATTCAGGTAAGTTTTATTTGCATTTTTGTTCAATTGTAGATATTGTTGAATTTTTCTTTAATTTCTTTTATGACCCAAAGGTTGTTTAGGAGAATGTTATTTAATTTCCTTGTGTTTATGGGGTTCTTGTGTTGTTTTTGTCATTAATTTCTAATTTTATTGCACTCTGGTCAGATATCATGCATGGGATTATTTCAATTCCTTTGTATTTACTTAAGCATTTTCTGTGGGCTAGTGTATAGTCTATATTAGAGAATGACCCATGTGCAGCTGAGAAGAATGTATATTCTGATGTTGCCTAGAACACTTGGTACACATTTACTAGATCTATTTGCTCACAAATTTTATTCAGTTCTGTTATTTCTTTGCTGATTTTTTTGTTTGGCTGATGTGTCTCTTTGTGAAAATGTGCTAAGGTGCTTTGTTATAATTATGTTATTGCTTATTTCATTTTTTTATGTCATTAAAATTTGTCTTACATAGTTGCATGTCATAGTTGGGTGTCATTTTTTCATGTCATTAAGATATTTCTTTCAGGGCTGGGGATTTAGATCAGTGGCAAAAGCACAAGGTCATGAGTTTGATCCCTGGTGCTGGAGAAAAAGAAAGATATTTCTTACATAGTTGAGTGCTCCCATATTTGGTGCATGCATATTTATGATTGTAATTTCTTCCTCTTCAAGTTTTCCCCATAAGAAGTATGTAGTGACCTTCTTTATCTCTTTTGATCATTCTTGGTTTGAAGTTCACATTGTCTGCAGACAGAATAGCTACCCCCACTTTTTTCTGGCTTCCTGTCACATACAGTATTGTTTTCCATCCTTTGACTTTTAGCGTATGAATTTCCTTTTGAGTTAAATGTGTTTCTTGTTCACAGCATATTGTTGGATTTTGTTTTTTAAGCCAGTCTGCCAGTCTATTTCTTTTTATTAGTGAGTTGAGACTGTTTACATTGATGGATATAACTGATATGTACTGACTTATCCCTGTCATGTTATCTTTCTGTTGGTTTTCACTTTTTCTGTTTATTGTTTGCCCTGTTTAGTGGTTTCCTTCTGCGGTTGTTCTTGGAATTGTGGTTATCTTTGTCTCTCTCCAGAGTATCTTTCAGTACTCTTTGTAGTGTTGGTTTGGTGGTCATGAATTTCTTCAGTTCTTTGTCATAGAAGTATCTTATTTCTCCATCAATTTTCAAAGATAGTTTTGCAGGGTATATCAATCTGGGTTTGAAGTTGTTTTCTTTCAGGACTTGAAATACTTCACTCCAAGCCATTCTTGACTTGAAGGTTTGTGTTGAGAAGTCTGCTGTGATTCTGATAGGCTTTCCTTCATAGGTGATCTGTTTCTTTTCTCTGACAGATTTTAGTATTCTGTTCTTGTGCTGAACTTCTGAGATCCTAATTATTATATATCTGGGTGAAGATTTATTCAGGTTATGGCTAATTGGGGTGCTATATGCCTCACTTATCTGATTATTGGATTCTTTTCCCATGTTTGGAAAATATTCTATTATTTCTGTAAATAGTCTTCATAGGTCATTTGTGTTGACCCCCTGCTTTTTCATTGACACCTATCAGTGTTATATTGTTTCTCTTTGTATCATGTTGCGGCTGTTGAATTGTTATTTCCTGACTCTTTATTATTTTTAAGAGATCTTTTCTTTTGTGATCATAAGCTTCCATCGTTTCTTCAAGGTCTGAGAGTCTATCTTCAGCTTCATTCAAGCAGTTTTGCCAGCTTTCAATGGAATTTTTAATTTCCTGAATATTCCTTTGAATCTGTTTCATGCATTCTAACTGTCTTATATTGTTCATTCAAGGTTTCCATCATTTTCTTATGTTCCTCTATTTTTTACCTAGATTTTTAGATACACTCAACATTTCTTTCATAATGTTTGTCATTTCTTTTTTCTTTACCTGGGAGTTTAATGCTGATCTGATTTTCTCTGTAGCTTCATGGAATTGTTTCTTTACTTCAGTTGCTATCATTTTAGAAAGTTCAGTTGTGTGATTTCCAGTGTCTTCCATTTCAATGTCTCCAGGGTTTGTTCTTGGTGGGCTGGAGGACTGAGACTGTACCTTGCTCTTTTGTTTTGTCATTTTCCTCTGGGATCTGTGTGACTGGCCAGGCACCTCCTGATGAATTTCACTGAAATGCTGCACTGGGCAGAGCTTCAATCATCCAATATCCATGTGGCTAGCCAGGGTGCACCCCCAAACTATGACTCTGGAGCCTTGCACTGTGATGGGCAGAGCTCCACATCTTCAGGACCCATTGGTTAGGCTGGTCAGTTCATGATGGAGGTCTCTGGGGCTCTGGACTGGGCAGGGCTTCATACCTCTGTGATCTGTGAAGCTGGCTGGGCATTCCACCAATGGATTGTGCTGGAATGCTGGGCTGGGCAGAGCTTGGATCCTCCATGCAGCTAGCAGGGATGCACCTCTGAGTGTGGTGCTGGGGCCGTGTGCCTGGCTGGGTAAAATTCAGAACCTCTAAGACCCAAGTGGCTAGCCAGGATGCACTCCTGGTGTGTAGTGCTGGGGCGTTGCACTTGGCTGGGTACAGTCAGAATCTCTGGGGCCCAGCTGGTTAGCTGGGATGCACCTCCAGAGTGTGGCACCAGGGCCTTGTGCCTAGCTGAGAGGAGTTCAGAGCCTCTGGATTGCACAGCTAGCCAGGATGCACATCCAGAGTATGCTGCAGGAGCCTTGCTCTTGGTTGGTAGGAGTTCAGATCCTCCAGAACCCACAGGGCTAGCTGGGATGCTCCTCTGAACTGTCAGGCTGGGGCCTTGTGCTGTGATGGGTGGAGGTCAATATCTGGAACCCATCAGCTAGGCTGGTTGCTCCCTGATGGAGGCCTCTGTGCTCTGGACTGGGCAAGGCTCGGTACCTCTGTGACCTGTGAGGTTGGTTAGGCATTTCTCTGATGGATTTCAGTAGGATATTTGGAAAGGCAGAGCTCGGATCCTCCATGCAGCTAACAGGGATACACTCCCAGAGTGTGACACCAGGCCCTTGCACCTGGCTGGGTGGAGTTCAGAACCTCTGGGGCTCAGGGGGCTAGCCAGGATGCACCCCCAGAGTGTGGTGTTGGGGTCTTCTATGTTTTAACTTCTATTTCTTGAATGACAAGTAGTGTTGAACATTTCTTTGTGTATTTATTTGCCATTTGTATTTTGTCATCTGAGAAGTGCGTGTTCATCTCAGGTGCCCATTTTTGGATTGGGTCTTTGAATTTGGGAAGCCTGATGTTTTTCAATTCTTTATATGTTCTAGATATAAGTCCTTTGTCTGAGGGAAAGCTGGCTAAAATTCTTTCCCATTCTGTGGGTTTTCTTTCCCCACTGTTAGTGATTTCTTTTGAAGTGCAAAAATGTTTTTAATAAGATGACATCCCAATTGTTGATTCTTTGAAGTATTTCCCATGCAGTTTGCATTTTGTTCATGAAATTTTTGCCTACCCCTATGTCTTCAAGATTTCTACCTACCTAGTCTTCAAGCAGATTTAGTGTTTCTATTTTAAAATTTAGATCTTTAACTGGGCATGGTGGTGCACAACTGTAGTCTCAGCACTCAGGAGGCTGAGGCAGGAGGTTCATTGCAAGTTCGAGACCAGCCTTGAGCTCAAGGTCAGTTTGAACTGCATAGTGAGACCCTGTCCTATGTAAGTTATGAAAATTAATTATGAATCTCAGAGTTTTCAGGTATTTCTTCTTTCTCAAGCTTCACAGATATACACGGTTCAGTTTGCAGACAAAGGTACAAGTCATCTTCTGCATGGATTTCTGGAGGTTTTATTCTCTGTTGCTCTTACATCTTTCTCCAAACATTTCAGGTACCTTGGCAACCCAAAATCTAATCCACATCTTCTCAATTCAGTAAATATACTGTACTTTGCTTCCATTTTCCTTCTCAAGGTGATGTCATAGACAGTGTACAAAAAGTCAGGATGAATATAACTGTCATCATATTTGTATCTGTTCTATCTTAGATCACAATTTAGCAACACTTTTCTAATGCCTAAAAATATTTAATATGCTTTTCACACCTTCCTAATTGGTAACAGTGAGATAAAAATCTAATATCAGTTGTTTGCCATGGGTAGAAAAGCAAATGGCAATTACTTACTTTTGTTTATATGACCTTTTGTGATTTACCAAAAATTACAGGGTAGAGAGGAAAAAAGAAAACAAGAAAAAAATCTGTGGCCAGAAAATATACCTGAAATACACTAAATGCTCATTAAATGGCAGGGACTAATGATCTGAATGCTTTTTGTTCAAAAATGTTTTCAAAATATTCCAAACACTCTACTAGAGTTGCCAAGAGAATATGATTGCTTGACTCGCAACTGTGAGACTGGTCTGGTCAATGTAGCAAAAATCATTCTCAAACAAGTCATTGATAATATATTTTATGAATATTTTTATTGAATATATGCTCTTCAATACATCCAAAAAATATATATACTAAACAAATATATACTACTTATGTATATCAAATGATTTTCTTATGTTACTAATACTATTTCTTCTACTTAATATGAAATAATAAAACATAAGACATTTTGGAGGATAATGAAATGATGATACCATGGGTTTTTAGTTTTACTAATTATCAAAGACACCTAGACAACACAGCTGAAGCCCATTAATGGAATCTATAATAAAGAAAGGTAGAATGTTATCCTCTTAAACCAGAAACACACACAGATGGACTAAAGACACCAGAAACTAAAAATATGCATAACATTAGCATCTGTGCCTGAAAAAGCAAGGATTCACCAGAATATATGCTAAACCTAAAAACCCAGATTAAATGACTAACACCATTCCTCAACAATCTAAACTGACCTATATGACAATAGTACCTAACACTGGAAGGGATTTGTATGCTCAAACAGTGGGTGAGTTTGAAGGGGATCATGGAAAGATTTTAAGGGGCTGAGCAATGTTGGCACTGTGAACTATCATGGCAACCAAAGCCCTCTATAAAAATCCACTGGTAGGTACAGGCATGGTGGCTCACGCCTATAATCCCAACACTTGGGAGGCTGAGACAGGAGGATCACATGAGTGTGAAGACAAATTGTGCTAAATAGTGACTTCAAGTCCAGCCTGAACTATATAGCAGGACCCTGTCAAAAAAATAAATAATGAAAGGAATCACTTTATAAAAATAAAACCAAAACTCGATAGAACTGCAACAATAGAGGCAAAAGAAAGAAAAGGTCCTTGTGAAAGGAGAAAAGGGACAGAGCCGGGAGATCAAGGCATCATACTTTTGAATGCTTCACAGAAACAGAGGGCATTTTACAGAGGTGATGCTAGAAAAATAGTAATTTGATATAAAAAAGAATCAAGGTGAAATCTTAGGTAAAATTATTATAAGAAAAAAAATTTAGTTTGTTTAAGACAAGTTTTCACTATGCAGTTCTGGCTGGCCATTAACTCACAATTGGTCAATTTTGGAGAACAGAAAACCAAATGATTGTTTTAAAATTTAGGAAATGAAAATTATGTATTTTTAACTTAACAATGGTGACTAATATGTGAACATTTGCATTTGATAAAGAACATAGCAAAATACACAGTGACACAAACAACTACAAAAAAAACTGAGAAACTAGGAATAAAACCAATGGATTGTGTCAATGTGAATATCCAGGCCATGATCCTGTACAGTTGTTTCCAAAATGGTACTACTGGGGGCAATGGCATAAAAAGTACAACTGAGACCTCCCTATGTTATTTGTTACAATTGCATGTGAATCAACAATGATCTCCATATAAATACTTTAATTTAAAACTCTTTATTAACAATACTTTCATGATAGCAAAATATTGAATGTGTTTCTGAAACAGAAGTTTTCTTAGGAACAAACTTCTCTGGTGAATGAGTGTATATAACTGAAGGCTTCCTAAGAGTCTACCTGCTGTGCCCCTCACCACTTGCTGTTCTACTCTGTCAGTCTAGAGGTACAATAGACGGGTAAGAAGTTCAAGGTTACTTGTCAATTTAGCATTCCTTTATTAAAACTATAGTTCATTTTAGCAAAAATCTGTGCTTTGGTTTTCAAAACACTTTAACATAAACATGTCAGTGCTTGGTTCTGGAGAGTGATAAACTTTTTAATTTTATTTTAAAGAAAATAGGACAAAACAAAACAAAACAGAATGAAAAAAGCAAAAGAAAACAGAATAGAGTCAAACATAATATAGCATTTCAAAGCAGAACACTGCAAGCTATACAGGTTACTACTAATGGAAAAGAACAAAATGAGGTAAGAAGGATAAAATGGAAGAAAAGTTTTCGTAAATATGCAGGGGAAGAGGGATTGAAGGGAGAGGTATGGGAAAAAAGAGGAATCCAGATATCTCATGTAGGCTGGGCATGGTGTGCACCCCTGTAATTGCAGCACTTGGGATGCTGAGGCATGAAGATTGCCACGAGTTTGAGGCCAGCCTGTACTACACTGTGAATTCAAGGTCAGCCTGAGCTACATCGCAGACCTTGTCCTAACAATAATCATATATGGACACAAAGTAAGAGTAATAGTGATAATGGTAGTAATTTCTGAACATGTTGATGGCAATGACTGAAGTAGTTACAAAAACGACAATGATGATGATAAGGTGGAGGATGGTGATGATGACAATAATGATGATGATGGAAGTGTTGGTGCTAAAATATTCCAATGTTTGAATTAGATTTGAAGTTTCCATAGCTGCATGATGGCTCTACAAGCATAAAGAAGAATTATTCATGGAGCAGGTGTAAACCAAGACTCTAATTGTTCCTTAGTGAAGCCCACAGTCTCCAGAGTAACTACATCCCAGGAGACATTCTTCTCTTACATTTGTAAACCTTACTCCTTACCCAGAAATCTTGGTGACCTCTTTTCCATGACTGTACTAGGCTTTATGAGCACATTTAGCACTAGAAATATGTTTGTTTTTCCAGCACTTGCTGATTGCTAAAACCAATGGCAGCCCCTAAAATTTCCAGCAGATGGTATATCAGTTTTCTTCCACACATGTATTTAGCACCTACCTATGACAATTATATAAGAAAAACTTACTCCTCTAAGCTCTTATTTTTGATGCAAGGTATTTGTAATCATGTTTTTACCTTCACTGCTAAGTGTGTTTCTCTTGGTATGCTATGTTCTCTTCAGCAGCAATCCCGACCTTCAGATGGCTTGGTAAGATTACAAGTAATACTTATAGTAATTCATAGGGAATGTGTTGTTTGTGGTCGCCAGTTTTATATTATTAGAAGATTGTGGATGTAAAAAATAAAATTCCTGCTGCCCAAGGTTCTCCTATAAAATGGAGTCCCCATCTGAGCACCAATTGCTCTGCACTGCTTTTTATCATATGACAGAGATTGGGAACAAGGGAATATGTAATATTTTAAATCTCTTATTGGCTAGAAAAAAACTTATTTTGTAATAAATGGAAATGTAGTTGTTTGTTGGTACAATTTAGATATACATACTCAACATAAGGAATTTGTGTCTATATATGATTATTGGTTAAGATAAGGTCTTGCGATGTAGCTCAGGCTGACTTTGAATTCATTTGTAGTACAGGCAGGCCTCAAACTCAAGGCAATCCTCCTTCCTCAGCATCCCAAGTACTGGGATTGCAAGCATGCACACCATGCCCAGCCTACATGACATATCTGAATTCCTCTTTTTTTCCCATTCCTCTCCCTCTCCCTTCAATCCCTCTTCTCCTCCTTATTTACAAAGACTTTTCTTCCATTTTATCCTTCTTACCTCATTTTTTTCTTTTCCATTCTTTTCATTCCCCAACTCCCTCCCTAGTTCTTCCCATTTGAACAATTTTTTCCTATTTCACAGTATCAATTACACATTTTGGTCCTTATTTGTACTTTCAGTAGAACTCAATGCAAGGCAGATTTTCTTGTCCTCACACTATATTTTAAGGTTTTTAAAGAATTTTTCTTGCATCTGAGAGAAAACATAAAGAGTGCCAGTTATTATTGTTACTAATATCAAATGAAATTTATTTTTAAATCATATGCAAAAATTCAAGTTAAGAATATTACTGCATGTAAATGTATATACATGTATGCATCATATCTAGAAGGATGTTCACTGCCTGTGTTAGGCTCCAAGTAATTGGAAAATATGGGGGATTTAATTTTCTTTGTTTAATTCTTACAATGTTAAAAATGCATGTAAATTACAAATAGTATCACTTCTAACTTGAAAATTACAATAAATTCTTTTTACTACTAATATAGAGATGCACAAAATATCTACAACAAAAAGTTGGGCCGGTGATACAGCTAAGCAACACAACGCCTGCCTGAGAAGTGCAGTGTCCTGAGTTCGATTCCAGGTACCAGAAAAAAATTTAAAGCCTTAAAATGCAACAAAAATATATAATTTAATGAAGACAAAACAGACAGGTGTTCAGGAGTCTTAAGTTTCAGGATCATTCTGTGTCTTATCAGCGAGGGTATTTTCAGTAAGTTATTGTACTTTTAGAGCTTCAGCTTGCTGCACAATGAAAACAAACAAGCATTCCTCTTTTTGTGTTTGCAAGGCACCCACTAAGTTTAGAGTAAGCATGCTGTAATCACACCATTTCTTGGTGTACTAACATACAGATTTAAAAGGCTACTTGTAGAGGGCAAAGGAGGAAGCTCATGATCAGAGAGGAACAGAGGTAAATTTCATTGTAATTTACCAATAATCTGTGTACCTGGGGCAAGGCATTAGGGTCTTGCATATCATTTTCTCCATATGAAATAGGAATAAAAATTTTGCTCTAAAAATATTTTGCCCTATCTTGATAATTACATCAGGAAACAATTAATATAGTAAGAGTTTGTTTATGAACATAAGGAATACATCTGACAGATAAGTATGTCTACACTTATATCAGCTTTAGCAATGATTGTCTGTGCTTCCTAGAGACTTGACTCTACTTTGAATACTTTGCCATTAGGAATGCACAGTGCCATGCTTTGGCATTACAGTCTGAAAATTATCGTACCAATAATTAGCTATGGAGCACCCTCTCTGTGCCTGTCCCTAAGATTAAACCATGGGTCATTTAATCAGTTCTTCTTTGAGTAAAATCTAGGCATCAATACTTTGTAAATGTTCCAAATTGTTATAACATACAGGAAACTTTGAGAACTAACACCTTAAATCACACCTTGTAAATAACTAAGAACAAATTCCTCATGTTTAATGACAACTCACATTTTAATAGAAATCAGTACTTGAAAGAAGATTTGTGTGATGGTTAATCTTGTTTGTGTTTAAAATTATGTTTATAGCTGCAAATTTGATATGACCACATCCTGTGTCTTAAGAAAGTGGAAAGGACATACATAGAGATAGACATAGAGATAAGAAGATGATAGAGCAAGAGATAGAGATAAAGATGATGGCAGATCTAGACTCCTTGGGAAGAATGAATGGGCTTTATATCAAAAGATTTTTTGCTGTTTTATGATCCCCTACTAAGAACAGTAGCTGGATGTTTTTAACCAGAGTTCTTTTGTTAACAATTAAAGTTAACTGGCAATTTTACTGACTCGAAAGAGAAGAGATTTGTGAAGCACACTTTGGTGTCTCTGAGTGGGTCATGAGGATGTGACCTTCGGAACGTGTCTGGTCCCTGTCCAATTCTCTTTGGCTCTTCATCTAAGCCCTGCTTTCAGGTATTAGGAGTTTAGCAGCTTTTCTCTGTCATCTTTTTCCACCATAATGTTTATGCCTTGGAGCCAGCTGACCATGGACTAAAACCTCTGCCGAAACATCTTCCCTTCCTTTAAGTATCAGGAAGGTGAAATATAACTTTGAAAGTTGTATTTATATTTTACTCATATTTCAACATAGAAATTGACTTATTAACTGATACAGCTTGTGAATAACCATAATAAGCAGACACTCCATCAATTTCAGATAGATATTCATGCCTTCACATTCATAGAATATGTAGGAATAACTTAAATATTTTAAATCTATTGATCTATTGTTCACCAGAAAAAAGTTCATTTTTGTAAAATGTTTTAATGAAAAAGTTTCATTGCTGAAGCAAATTGCCCCTCGCAATACAAACTATAAAATGAAACTCACTGCTAATGAAGGGTAGAAGATCTCAAACTTTAGTATGAATTGATGCCCATGGGCTGTTTGTTCAGCCACATCCCAGAGATCCTGGTTCAGTACCTGGGAGGTGAGGCCTGAGGATCTGCATCCAGGTCAAGGTCAAGGTACTGGGAATGCTGCTGGTCTAGGGCAGCACAGTGAGAACTAAGGAACTAGGATACTGGAGAAGCAGGAGAGTAGTAAGAGATCTAGATCTGGAACCCATTCCCCAAGATCTTCCAAATATTCAAGGGCTGGTGCATCCCTCAGTGAAAAGCCAAGTTTGGGGGAAGGGCACATCAGCCATGGCTAGGATGGCTCAGCAGCCCCCAATATGGAAAAACAGCGGCTCAAGCAGTGCAAGGGCACCATCTCACAGGGGCTTCCTTTCTTATTCCCACAGGACTCCCACCCAGACAGAATGGCTACAGAAAATCACTCTACAGTGACAGAGTTTGTTCTTGGAGGATTAACTAACAGGCCAGAGCTCCAGATGCCCCTCTTCCTCCTCTTCCTGGGGATCTACATGGTCACTGTGTTGGGGAACCTGGGTATGTTCACCCTGATATGTCTTAACCGGCAGCTACACACGCCCATGTACTACTTCCTCAGCAACCTGTCACTTGTGGACCTCTGTTACTCTTCTGTCATCACCCCTAAAATGCTGGTCAACTTCGTGTCCCAGAAGAACGTCATCTCCTATGTGGGTTGCATGTCTCAGCTCTATTTCTTCCTTGTTTTTGTCATTGCTGAGTGTCACATGCTCACAGTGATGGCCTATGACAGATATGTGGCCATCTGCTACCCTTTGCTTTACAACACCATCATGTCTCATGCTCTCTGCTCCCTTCTGGTGGTCCTGGTCTACACTATGGGGTTCATTGGTTCCACAATAGAGACTGGTCTCATGTTGAAATTGAGCTATTGTGAGAATTTCATCAGCCACTACTTCTGTGA
>RJWT010035747.1:0-13404 GCA_004365215.1 Cuniculus paca | reverse complement strand
TGGGTTTTATGAGCTCCATCTAAAGGTAGGGGATAGAGATGAGGGTTCAGCCCCCTGACACAGACCCACACATGCTATCCTGTTAGAGAAAATGAGAACATGTTACACCATGCATTTCAGCAAAGCTCATTTCAGCAAAGCTGCCCTGCATCTGCAGACATGACTGACAGCCACATCATCTACTCTTTGCACTGGAAATAGGGTCTAGGTTTGAAAGTGGCCCTCAGAGCTTTGTTACCTTGTGGCATAAGGGTTGGATTGAAGGATCGCAGAGATGTTCCCATTTGGACCATTTTTGCTCTTTGAAATCCCAAGAAGCATACTGCCCCCTATGACCAGTGTTCTGCATGGAAAGCAGAAGAATGTTCTCTGTCTCTCTCTTCTCTTCCCTCCTTCCACCTCTCTCCCTTTGTCTCTTGTGTGCATCTCCAAACCCTTCTCCAAGGGAAAGGTATTGAGAGGAACACAGGAAGCCCTTTGGAATATAGCGAGTTTTGTAAAGAGTAAGTACAGGGATTTAATTTGTTAATCAATTACTCTTTGAGTGTTAAAGCTAGAAGGGACTAACTATTTTTGTAGTTTCCAGCTTTGTGCATTAGCATCGCCTGGGAAATTCAAAAAGAAACCAATTCCCATGTCTTAAAGTAAACCTACTAACTGAGATCTCTGGGGCTGGGAACCCAGAATCTTTTACCCAGCATGGCACTGTGCTTCCTTGGAGCCACAAGGGTCCGCAAACAGAGCCTTAGACTTCTTAGACTTTAGCTGAGTTGCATTCAACCTGAGTTGTGTTCCCTAAGGTAAACATAAAGCTATTGTACCACTCAGATATTCTGTATTATATATTATACAGTTAATGAGTGTTGTCCTGGCAGTTGGACTGTGGTTATTCATAAACCCACTTGGCTTAGGTCTCTTCATGTCTAGAAGCTTGACCTGGCCCAAGCTACAGTGCTACATTTTGCAGAAGAAAGAGGCCACTTGGGTTGCACTTGGGGGTTCAGCCACTGCTCTGCCATGTACTAAATAGTGCATGATTTGGGTAAGGCACAAGTCTTCCGCAGCAGTGAAAATGGGGGCAATTGAATCAGTCTTGCAATATTGCTGGTACAAGTTTCGGCTCTTCTCCTGCTTATTCTCCTATGAGATGAATATATCCTCTATAATTTTGTGTGGACTAGTTCTTCTCCAGCACATGGCCTCCTGAAATATGTATTTTTATCTTGGTCAGGGCTAATTTGTGAAATACACCTGACTGGAAGAATTTCTGATTTATTTATTATGTATATTGCACCTTCTCCTGGATATAGAACATAGCAATAAGGTAAGCTGGGGTTAAACAACTCTAAATATAGGATAATTCTGTTTTTTGGTTAAAATAATGAAATTACGTGTGCATATAGAATGATTATAAATGCACACAGATGGCTGTAAACCTTGTTAACAGTAGTTTTGCCCTACAGGCAAAATTATGGATGATTCATGTTTTCCTTTTGTTGTTTAAAAAACAATTTTTCTTTTTGAGACAGGGTCTCACTAAATAATTCAGGCTGATCTTGAATTCACTATGTAGCCCAGGCTGGCCTCAAACTTGTGGTGATCCTCCCGCCTCATCCTCCTGAGTCCTGGGATTACATCATGACACCCAGCTTTTTTAGAAAGCTTTTATAAAGAGCAGTTTTAGATTTACAGAAATATTTCAAATTATAGTACATAGAATTTGCATCAACCCTACTCCTAATTTATCCATTCTTAACATCTTATGTTGATGTAGTACATATGACAAAATGAATGAGCAAAAATTGATACACCATTAACTCAAGTGGTACTTCATTCAGATTTCCTTTATTTTTAACTATGTCCTCTTTCTGACTCAGAATTTCATCCAGGGTACTACATTATGCATAGTCACCTTGTCTCCTTAGACTCCTCTGGGCCATGCCGGTGCCTTGTTCTCAATGACCTTGACAGTTTTGAAATATGATTGGCCAGGTTTTTGAAGAATGCTTCTTAGTTGGGATTTGCTTCTTGGTTTTCTCATAACTAAGACTGGGATTGTCGGGGAAAGGCCACAGAGGTAAAGTGTCATTACCATTGTATCCTCTCAAGGTACCCGACTTACCTGCCACTGTTGGTGGTGACCTAGACCCCCTCGCTGGAGCAGTGTTCATTAGGTTTCATTACTGAAGACTTCTTCTCCATGCCTGTTCCACATGATAGACTACGTTTTTATTCTTTTATATTATCTGAAGGGAAGAAAAAAATCCATATTCATTTTAGAAAAAAATTGACCTCTCTTAAGATGCTCCTCTGCCCTTACATTTTGTTCTGGCTCGATTTGCAGTGCTGTTTTGCCCCCCTCCTCCAGAAGTCTCTGTTGGGACCTTGGTCACTATCCTGGGTTCTGGCTGAGTGTCCTGGAACTTGGCCCCAGGTTGCTTACCTCACCAAGGGTGTTTCATGCTGGTTAACTTCGGGCGATGCTGCGTAAGCAAGCAGGCCCATAAATCAGCCAGGGAGGCTCTGCCCTCACTGTACAAGTGAAGGGGACTTTCAGTCGCACTTTCTCCTCACTGCTGGAGGTAAAGGGCATAAATCTTGCTGAAGGAGAAGGTTTTTATCTACCACCTGAAACACTCACACAGACTGGAGGACAGAATGCCCCACACCTCCTTCCACTGAAATCATGCAGCACTGGGTGGGGCACATGATGTTCAATTACTAGCGGGACAAATGAGTGAAACAGCAGTCCCGCCTCCTCACGACTCCAACAGCATTTTGACAAAGAAGATAGTGAGTGACGTGTTGAAATTAGATAGTAACAGTGTCTGTCCAGCTATCTGCAACAAATGCATTGTTCTGAAATTCACTATCCTTAATGAATGTCTGTAGCTTTTCAGAGAAGCAGTCTTCCAGAGTTAGGCAAACAGCAAGTAGCTAATTATTCTTCTTTAAAGGGAGCCTAGTGCAGAAGACAGGCAGAGGGGGGTATGTGTGCGTGCTCGTGCGGGGAGAGGTCAGGGGTTACTCTGGGATGGACAGTCCGAGAATGCAACTTTGTTTATTTAATATCTGAAAGACAGTAAAAGGGTTTTCAATCACATCTTGTCATAGCCTTGTCTTTCCTGGTCCGGGTAACATTTCTTTGTGAAATGGAACATTCTTAACAAATTACCAAGCTCTAAGTGCTTGCCGTTTTCTAAAGTGGTTTCTCAACCTTGACACTATTGACACTGAGAATGTGATAATTCTCTGTTGCTAGATGTTTAACAGCATCCCTCTCTCCTACCCAGTAGATGACAGTAGCATAACTCCAAGTTTGACAATAAAAAAAATGTCCCAGATATTGCTAAATTTCCTTTAGGGACAAAATCATGCTCAGTCAAGAAGCATTGTTTAAAGAGATACACATCTCTCCAGGTCCTGTGTAACTGAACGTGTCTATGTCTCTTTACTGTGCTTTTGTTTCCGTCTGAGAACTGAAAGTTAGGGAGTAGTTCAGATGCTCTGCTTACCGCTAACCACAGCAGGTACCAGAAGAAACTAGGGAAGCTATTGCCATCACACTCCTGTCCCAAACTTAAGCGATGTAAATCAGCTACCGGGTTTATACTTTGCAGACTTTGGAAGGGGTACAGTGGAGATGACCCTTGCTTCTGGGACCCTCACTAGGAATATACAAAGGCTGGGGTGAACTGATACCTAGGATCTGTAGTCATCACTCTCTTCAGTCACAGGCCCTGATAGCTGATGTTTGCTGTGCACTGGAGCTAAGCCAGGGCTGTCTTAGTTACTTTTCTCATTGCTAAGACAAATGGCCAACACCCAAAGTTAAAGGAAGAAAAGTTTATTTCGGTTCACAGTTTGTAGATGTTTCAGTGCATAATTAGCTGGCTCTGAGGCAGGGTGGCGTGGCAGAGGGACATTGCAGAGGAGAAACAGTTCCTGGCAGGCAGAAGGCAACAAAAGCATCCAAGCAACAAGCAGTAAGTGACAAGACACAATTTCAACCTCTAGCCCTTAAGGATAGGCAGAACTCACATCCAGGGTGGCGCACCCTTACCTAACCTGAACTATTTGGTAATCACACACCCTTAATCCCAACATCACAGAGTCTAGATCCAGCCACCTCTGCAAAGTCCCCACATAGGCCCACATGAGACTTTGGGGGAACAATCTAGACACAAACCATAACAAGGGCTATGGCCAGAACTTGTAGTCACAGTCTTCCTTCATAGTCTGGACTTTTTCAGTGCACGGCAGCCTCAGGGCATTCAGAGACTCAAAGGTATCTCAGGCTCCACGGGCTTCCATCACAAAAGAATCACATAGAAATTGTATGGTCTTTTGGTGTCAAGCCCTGGAATTCACATAGTATCTCTTCCACGGTGGTGACAAGCCCTCCCAAATGGGAGGAGGGTCATAGTCACCTTGCACAAAAAGTACACGGAGCAGAATGTGTAGCTGTGGCATCTGTCCCAGTTCACTCCCTGAGATTGCCTTTCTGTGATGTGTCCCTCACCCTGTTCCATGCCCCTGTGTCTCTGCTCTGCTTTCATACAGCACCCAGACTGCCCCACAGAGCCTTGTGAGATGAAAATGAAAATTATCCTCCAGTTGTGCTGGAAGAGAAGGATGCTGGTGTTCGTTCAGTATATTTTCTCTAAACACCTTCAGTGACTCAGAACTTTTTGACTTCCAAATGTAGAGACCCTGAGAATAGCTAATTCCATTTCACTCAAGGAAAAGCTCATTTCAAGGCAAAAGGTACATGTAGGTTTTACTCAAAAAAAAATATAAATATATATCACATGCATCTTTATTTCTAAAGGACTGTCTTAAAGAGATAGCATTTGATTTCCAGGATCTGTCACTGCAGTGTGCATATTGGGTCCTTAATAAATAAATGACTGAATCCATGTTTCTCATCTCAGTAACTGGGAATTTTGTGTAACAAAATACCCCAGAGCTCACTGATATACAATGATAAACAGAATTAACATTCTATCTCTTTGGATCTTGGCTGTTTGTGTTGAGCTCAGCTAAGATTGAGTCTGTGTATATTCTACATACACCTCAGTGTTTTAGAGTCTAGAGCTTTCTAAGATATGGTGTTCTCATGGTCACAGAAGAAATATTGAGCCTGACTGTGTGAGCCTATGTTCACGTCATGTCTACTAACACACCAATGGCCCAAACCAGCCATCTTCCTAGCTCAAAGTCAAGGAGCCCAGTTGCATGCCAGGAAACCAATTCCAGGCACAGAGGGAGAGTATATGAGTACTTTCTTCACAGCTATCTAAAGTGTCACATCCAGTACTTTTTCTTTAAATGTCATGGTCCTTCTGGCCTCTGGTCCCTCCCCTTTGATATCAAACGATCACTCTGCCTGACTAATTCCTACTCATTTTTCAAGATTCCATCAGTGGCCACTTCTTTTGGGGCATCTTCTCTGTTGGCACACTTAGCTTCTTTTCCTCGTCTTAGGTCACATAATAGTCTCTCCACATGGACCCCACTATACTGCACAAAGTGAATATGTCTGTCTACCTCCCCTATCATTACATGAATATTGAACCATATTTTATTCACTATTATTTTTGCGGCATGCAGCACAGGGCTCAGATGACTTGAAAAATGAGTGCATGCTGTATTAGTGGTGTTGGATAAAGGGTTTCAGCCCCTTTCTACACTGACAGCTCTGTGGAAATATAGAAAGAAATGGAACTTTGGCATTTCCAAGTGTCAGGCCATTTGGAATAAAGCGTGCAAGCCGTCTGGGCACATCCGACTGTGTCCAACAAGTGCCATCTGCTTTCAGAGCATGTCAAGACTGGGAAATTTGTGTAGACTATGTGGCTTAGTTCTGCTCTGAATGGCATCATATCTTCATTGGCCTTTTTTTTTTTTTGCCTTTTGTTCCCTGAATTTTGCGTTACATGAGGAATAGGTCTGTTTCGCTGCCAGTTTTGCTCCACAAAAGTAATTTTGGGAGATTCAAAACAGAGAAGCATTGGCTCTTTCGTACAGGATCTGTCATTATGATCATGCGTAGATTTGTGGTAAAGGGAGTGGATCTGGAACCATGGAGCAGGAGGCCGTGCAATGTGTTTAAGGCTGTAGCATGTGTGGCTGCCACTCAACACTGTTTGGATTTTTCCAGAGGCAAGAGGGAGGGTGGAGGTTCAGACTTGGCTGTTTTCAACCCACCCCAGACTTCAGTTTCTTCACAATGGTACTAGAAATGGGAATTTATATGTTTGCCGGGTGGTACGTTAAAGTCACAGCTGCTCCTCGTTTAAAGAAATCCAAAGCCTTTCACTGCAAATGCTCATTCTGAAGGTAACTCAATTATCTGTGTTTGCTGGTTCAATATGGTACTCTTAGATATAATAGCCCATCATCTCAGCTTACTGATATCACGCATTGCTTCCCAGGCTGGGTCTTCATCCAAACAAGCTCATGGAGAGATTCAGAAGTCTCTTCCAAATCAGTACACAGAATATGAGATATGGCAGGAGTAGCAGAGCCCCAAACCCTGCTATCTCTGGTTGTGCCATCTCTAATTCCTCTAGGCATGCAAGCATTCAGATGACTCTCAGTATCTCAAAAGTGTTTATTTCATGCCAATTGAACTGGTTATAAAATTCATACCATTTATTCAAATTTAGAAAGATATCATACCATTTATTCAAAGTTAGAATTTCTTATTAACCAAATCCATGCAGTTACCCCACGTATAATGGCTCAAACTCTTTTTGGTGACTTGATTTAAGGTCTATAAGGAGCTAAAATAAAAACTTGTCAAGTAAATACTGCATTTGCCTGGCACCCCAATCTTGTTTTTAGAGACCCAGAGTCTAGTCCCAGCTCCTCACTTCACCCACCATGCTCCATGGATTCACATACTCTTCAGTACCTAACTGCCCAGTTCTGCTCATTCACATCTTCCAGGAAGTGTCCCCTAATACCACAAATAATTTGAATAAGAGATAAAATTTTGGGTTTCAATTAAGAGAATTAAGCAAGCAAATGAGATGAAGAGTCAAACATACAGAAATTCGGAACAGAGCCATCATCAGTCCTTCTTTATCAAAAATTGGGGCTGAAGACTTCTTTTGAGTCTCTGTACCGCAAGCCTACCCTCTATTCAGTGACTAGGCAATGTGTCAGTATGTCATATTATCTCCTACAAAAAGTGAGATGGCAATGACCTTAAATTGACTGTGAGGGTTGTGGATATGGAGACTGAGCAAAATGTTTGCAGCGTGTAGCGATGAACCAGAATCTGGAATAACAGTTAACACCTGGATGTGCCTTTACCAATGCACTTACCCCACTTGAGCTGACAGCATAAAATTCTGTGAAATAGTACCTTAGCCAATCATGCTTTTTCTTAGCTTCTATTTGTTTTAATGCTACTGGGTATTGAACCTGGGTCCTTTGCACTGAAGCATATTCCCCAGTCCTTTTTTTAAAATTTTGAAACAAGGTCTTCCTAAGTGACTTAGTTGCCCAGGCTGGGCTCAAACTTGCAGTTTTCCTGCGTCAACCACCCAGAAGGATTACAGGTGTGCACCATCACACGCAGCTAACCTTTGTTTATAACAAATTTTCTCTCCTGAGAGGGATTTTAACAACACAACTAAAGTTGTGTCTTATTTCCTTAAAAGAAACTTGGATTCTGTTTTCTCCTGAGAATCACACTCATTTTGAACACAATTTTTGTTTGTTTGTTTGTTTGTTTTGTTTCCCACAAAACACCATTGACTGAAACATCAAGTAACATATCCTATCTCGGCCAACCATAAAAAAGTACATTTGCTCTTGAACTTTTTCTTGATAAACAAGAAAACTTAGGTCATTTCTAGTGGTGCAAAATCTAAGAGAAATGAAATCCATGAGTGGGTTTTGCAATGCTGGTGAAATACAAAGCTGCTGTAATTTTGTGTAGTTGCTATTTACAAAGAGATGATCTGAAGTGCACCATATAGGTGAGCGCCAGTCTTTTCCCTGGAAGGCTAATCAGAGGTTGTGCAAAGGTGAGCCACCTGGTATAGAAACTGGTCAGAAAAACTCCCCAGGATTCTGCCTTTTTTAGGTGAGGCTCATATCTGATACATTATTAAAACCAAGACTACAACATTCCTTCTTGCTAAGCATGGCTGGAGCTCTGTGCAGATCAGGCCTCAGTGGATCATTTTTCCCCCAGAGGCAACAGAGACTGAGAAATCATACAAAATATACTTTCATGATCTCCAGGTGATGCATTCTTTCATCTCCCAGGAATCATTGATAGGTCAATTGAATGTTCTTGTTTTCATGTGGATTTTCTTCCAGTACTCACAGGTGTACTGCATATCTAGAATACACTACTGTGAATCGCCTCTTCAGGAAGAAAGTATAGATATGGGACATTTTCAGAATTTATAATTGGAAATTCTTATTGCTTTTGACCAAGAAAGGAAAATATATTTTTTGACCCAGGAGCTAAATCCAATCAACTAATTCTGCCAGCCTGAAGAACTGGGTTAAGAATATGAGACTTTGTCCCAAAATTTGATAAATAAAGGGCTGGGGATGCAGCTCAGTATGAAGACCTTGTGTGATACACACACACACACACACACACACGCATACACACAGGCACATACACATATGTACATACACTGTGCTGAGGTTTAATATTGGCATAGGAGGAAGGGTACCCTGATGAATTAACCATGTCATTTGGATAGAAAGGAAGAGTAATATATCACTGGTAGTGTGTCTCTACTCAGTCTCCTAGACTTGCGAAGTTAACCACTGTGGTCAAGTTTTAAGGCTTTAATTCTTACAAATGTTCATCCTTCATGAAAATGGTACCATCACCAAATACAGGCGTGGCTCTAGTTCTTCTATTTCAGATTGCCAGATAAGAACCATAAGCTTGGGCGGATTGAACTCCACAGTTTCTTTGTGTCCTAGGACCACAAACTAAATTTCTAAACTTTTAACACATCTGTTTCAAGTTCAAAGGGCTTTCTCTTGCTCTAACTTGGTGTCAACCAACAAAGATTTGATGCCCTTGCATTCTCCTCTGTCCTCGTATCAAGGCTGAGCCCCACTACCCTACACCTGCAGCAGCACCTGTCTGCTCTCTAGAAAGGATATCCTGGTCACCATAAGCATCTCAGTAGAAGTTTATTGGTTTTTGTTTCTTTCAGAGAATTGGTTCACAGAGTTTCTAAGGACTGACTTCTCTCTATTATAGGAAGATAAGACCTAGTAGCAGGTGACATAATTTCATTCAGCAAGATCTTTGTATTATGCTCCAAGTCATATCATGTATACAACATCTAGTCTGCCTAAGATGTAAGGCCAACCTTGTAGCTTTTTGACCTGATGGA
Organism: Cuniculus paca; assembly: GCA_004365215.1. Taxonomy (NCBI): domain Eukaryota; kingdom Metazoa; phylum Chordata; class Mammalia; order Rodentia; family Cuniculidae; genus Cuniculus; species Cuniculus paca. Next base: position 4,015 of record RJWT010035747.1, on the reverse strand, counting down.
AGGAATTCCTTTCACAAAGGTGCCCGTGTGTTGAAGACACATGCCTGTGTACTGAGTGTATTCCCTGCAGCCCAGCCAGTCATACCTCTACTCTCCCAGGCACTTATTCTGGCACAGTTAAGGTCCTAGTGATTTTTCTAAGACTGATTGCCAGTGATTACTGTGGCTGACTATGTTTCTCTTACTTTATACCATGCGTGTGTACACTACCTTGTCATTCAATCAGAACACAATTATTTTAATGTACAGATGAAATTCAGTGTAGAAAAAAATCCATGTGCCTTCTGTAAAATCAAAATTCCATTGCAATAGGAACAATCCATGTATCTATTCAAGAAACGTGTTGTTTACTTTCTCTTCAACCAAGAAGACACTGGTTGACAATCTAGTAGAGACCCAGTCTATCTATGGCTACAGTAGCAAGCATAGGGCTCGGCATGACTAGATCTGAAATCTGTGAATCTACAATGACTTTGAAATGGTTGCTGAGACATTTGAAAGTCCAGGTATCTGAATCTAATTGTAAAATAACTGAACCCAAAATTGATGGCAAAGAAGACCTATTTACCCCATAGCCAATATTTTTCCACTTCGATGCTGTGAACAGGTTTCTTTCTATAACACAATTGAAAATGCACGTGGTTGGGAAGAATGAGAATCCACCTATTTCCCCATCATTTTATATTGCTGGCTGATTTCCAAACAGAGACAGCACCTAGCATCATGGTATCACACGCCAAGACCCTCTCTGAATTTCCCTGCCTCTCATCTTATTTACATCTCTCATACACTGAAGGAATCATTGGAATGAAAATTTTTGAAACTTTGTCTGAAGTCCATAAAGAGCAGGAATCAGGGGGAGGGAGAGAGATAGTGAACCTTTTCTCCACCATGCAGCACGTCCTATAGGCCTCAGGGAAAATAAGCTGGCTGTGACACCAAGTGTGCTTCTGATTCTCGTCTGAGTGGCAGGTCAGGGTGGATGTGAGCAGGAAGAAAGACAATTCTGAAAGGCTGAGAAGGGCACATCCCACCAACCTAACCCTTTAATGATACCAAGAACACTACCTGCCAGAAGTGCACTTTGATCTTGGGAGATAATAGCAGAGAATTTTCTGAGGATTTCTCACGCAAAATGAACTTCCAAGTGCAGATGTGTATTCTGTAGAAACTAAGAAGCCCACTACAGATTTCTGTCTCTAACCCATAGCTTTTCCATGGCCTCTGGAGCTTGTTGCTTTTAGGAATCCTGCAGAATTAGACAATAGGTTCTCGAGATGCAGAAGATCCTGAGCGAAGTGGTCAAAAGGCCAATATGGTGTTTTACCAAGTTCTAGATCCTCAACACCAATCCATACCCCAGCCTCTCAGTACCTGCCTGAGCTCTACTTCCTCTCAGACCCTCAAGTGGGATTCACCTTGTTTGCACAACATCTCTTGCTTCACTAACAAACTGAGAGAAAATTAGCATTGGGAAAAGGTACTTGAGATGTCTCAGGTGCAGAGAGGTCTGTAATGAAGACAGTTTGATAGGATGCCATCTGGAAAGGGAACAACTGGCTAAGTAGTAAAGTATGATGGAAAATGGATGGGGGAGCTTGTCAAAATAAAAGTCACAAAATATGAGAGAAGGAGAGAGAGAGAGAAAGAGGAGAGAGACAGAGAATAGAGAATATATTACAGTTTGATTTAACTTTTTAATGAGGCAACCAGAAGGATGACAAAATTAGTACAAAAGAGAAATGGAAATTTGTACTTTTATAAGTCTGTGAGATAAAAGGAATGCTGAGAAAAGATAGCTCAGTTACATAGAAAGCTGGGTAATCTTCCAGAGTAATGAAACTACGACTTTTAAGTCTCCCTTCTACCAGCATTTCTCTTTGTCAGAACTACAAGTGCACCACTAACCTTAACAGAATACCAACTATCTAAGCCCTAATCAATAGTAAGTAGCAAATAAAATACTGTCATATTCCCCCAGAGTAAGAGTAGGCAAACTATGCCCTACAGAGTAGGGATCTTAAATTTGTGGTCTGCATAGTAGAAATCTTAAACTTTGCTGTCCATTAGGTCTCTAACATAACTACTCTATGCAGCCACTATAGCACAAGTGCAGCCCTAGACAAAATTAAAATGAGTGGTTGTATTAAAATAAAACTTTATTTACAGAAACGCATAGTTGGCAGTATTTGACCTACAGAATACAGAATCCTGATGGCTTCCCTACTGTGACCTTAAAAGGTCATATAATCATCTATTTAATTTATTTATAAGTTTTCATATTTTTCCCAGTAAATTGAAGGCAAAAGCAGCAAATATGAAGGCACTGAGGCGTGAGCTCACACATTGTATTTGAGAAGTTATAAGCAATAAAAAATCCTAGAGTACTAACATGGGTATGTTAGCGTTGTGGAGAGAAGCAAAGAAGAAATTTGGCAAAAAATCCACTCTTTTTTTACCTGTAGAGATAAATGTCCCTGAGTAACACACTTGGACAAAAGAGAGAGACAGACCTGGTTCTAACTTCAATGAGTAAGCTAAGAGGCTTGAGTATATCTTAGTAAACCTTGGTTTTCCTACCTCATAAATAAGGGTAAAAGAGTTGCTGTGACAGTTAAAAGATACGATCCATGACCCAGTACTCAATCAGTGAAGGCTTCAATTACCAAATTGTCTTTATTATTTCTCATTAATCAAAGCCAAATGAAAGTCCTAAGGCCACAGATGAACCTGTAATCATTTGTTGGAAAAGCCAAGGCAGTGAGACCACAAAGGCATATTGGACAGTCCTATTGCTCATTTCCTTTTCATTTATGATCCTGGATCCTAAGACTTTGTCCTAAAACACCTCAATCTTTTCCTTCATATCCAGCTAGCCCCCAAAGCCCAGAGTTTAATGGAATTCCCTTTAAATGTTTAAAGGCATCCTCTCATCCCTATCTACCTTGGTAGCAATTATAAACTACAAGCATTTCTGAGACAATTACATTGTGAACATGGACCCAGCTTGTGTACTTGGAGAAATCCATCTCTACATTTTAACAATGTATGTGCTAACTAGCAATGATTCCTACATTTTCATTAAGGCCTCTAGCATTCTCTAAGTATACACTAGTAGCCTCCTTCACTTATGGCCATGTCAGCATTCTCCTGTGCTTACCCAGAGTTGCTGTTTAAAATAATGTGTATTAGTGGAATTTTTTCCTAATTGGGACCAGTTATCTCCTTCAGCATATTTCTATCTGACTCCTGGGAAATTCAGCCAAATTCCCTCTTTTCACAAGGCAATCTCTGTCTCAACTCATGTTGCCAGTAATATCTATCCTAGTTAGCCGTTCTCAAGCTTACTCATATGGCCATAATAAAATATTGATAAATAATTGATAATATTTACTCTGGGCCATTTATGTATTTCTTTTCCATTTCCAAAAAATATAACAGAGAGTAATGGTATAAATGTTAGGTGATGCTGTCTGTTTCTGTCTGGATTCAGTCAAGCAGACCACTTTGTGATCTAGGCAGAAAGAAAGCACCACATTGTTGAGGTCGCATTAGATTGCAGAAGTGCTGAACCATGTGAGAGCACCTGAGATCTGAAACTGAGCCTCCTGGAAAACATTTATCCTGGGAAATCACCTGCCTCCTATCTTCACACACTACACACTCAGAAACGTGCTGGTTTATTTTGCAATGGCTCTTTGCATTTGGAAAGCAACTAGTTACGTAGCCTTGAAGGGTCTTCCGAAGAAGGTAGGTGCAGAGGAGGTGACTTATGAAAGAACTTCCTGAAAATGGGAGTAGAGATTCTCACCCCTAACCACACCTATCTCCATGTGGCCCTATTACCCAAAATTGCATGGATTAAAGTGGAACTTTCGGTCACCCAAGGACTCCGTTTGGGCAGGACCCTCCTGTTTGTGTACCTAACTTGGTAGGATTCTGTAATGTTGTAGTTAAAGATACTCTGTGTTCCTTTTCTAAAACTTTGATAAGATAAATCTATTTTGGATAATCA
>RJWT010035746.1:0-13401 GCA_004365215.1 Cuniculus paca | reverse complement strand
CCCCCAAGCCTCATGTAGTCATGGAAGCATCTGAATCTAGCATTTGTGACTGATTCATTGTGTAGCGCTGGCTGCACCGGCCCAGGGGTGGAGCCCACATACAGTGTAATGTCGGAAAGGAGACATGTTTTTCACTTTTTGCCCGGTTCCCTCTGGCCGCTTGCAGTTGCCATGAATGGCTTCCTCTCAGCCACACCACCCTGCCTTGGAACTGAGTATGGACTGAAACCCCCAAAACTGTAAGAAATAAACCTCTCCTTCCTTTACTTTGGGCATCAGGTATTTTGTCTCAACAAGGAGAGAAAGGTAACTAAGACATGCAGATAGAGGAGAACTGAACAACAGATATTAAAATTATCAAGAACATCCCAAAAATGTCAAAACTTTTGTCTTTTATTTCATTTGGCAAGAGACCATAAGCTCAAATGTTATTTGAACATTGTCTGAACTAATTTAAGCAAAACTTACAGGCTTTAGTTCAGACAGGTTTTGTTGAAATTCCTTTTGTGAATTCATTTTGTCATCCGTGGTTTTGCTTAGAAGTTTGTGTTTGTTCCCAAACTAATTTTCAGGAAGTATGGAATCTTTGAAACCTTAAGCATGTATCAATATACATCATAAGAAAAACCATCAACAGAGAAGAGGCCTCACTCATGTGAAACCTAGAATATGGATTCTATTTATGACCATTGGTTTAAGAAAATATTTCACCTACAGACCTACAGTATTAAAGATGTCTGTTTTTAAAAAGAGTTGCAAAGCTCAGCATTTCCAAGGAATCACAATTTATTTTGGTATTTTTGCCTCAAAATGACACTTTTTTCAGTATTGCGGAACAAGGGCCATCACAATGAGGTGTACATCCCTGTTTCTCTTTGTGTTTTGTTTGAAACCACAGTATCGCTAAGTTGCCCCAGTCAGTATTGAACTTGCAATTCTTCTGCCTCAGGTTCCCAGAGTACTGGGACTACAAGTGTACATACTGCTAATATTACTCCTTAGAAAAGAATATAGAGTTTTGTCTCTTAAAATATTTTATGAACTTATTTTGTACTTTTTTGATTTTACTTATTAACTTCATTATTTGTTTTCCTCATGAATTTTTTGATCATAGTATAATCTCTCAGGATTATTTCAGTAGTAACTTGATTTTTAAAACACACTAGGTTAGATTATATTATTGGTGCTGTATATGGTCTATGTTTATTTAGTTTGCCCACATGTTGAAAATTTATTTGAAATCCATTGCTTTCTTTAGGAATTGCCTGAAGCCAAATTCTAGGTTAATATGACCCACTATGTTAGCTGACTGCCTCTTACTGCTAGAAATGCCTGAGAGAATCAATGTATAAAAATGATTTATTTTGGCTCCCAATGTGGAAGGTCTCAGATAGATTGGACCTATTATTTTGGGCATTAGGTGAGGTAGCTAACCATGGAGGAAGGTCATGGTAAAACTACTTACCTCAAGGCTAGGGAAGAGGAGGAAGAGGAAGAGGACGAAGAGCAAGAGGAGGAAGAAGAAGCTGATGTCTTTAATGCTTTCAAGTACATACTTCTAATGACCAAGACCTCCCACTTGGCCCCAGTTCTTGAATTTTACACCACTTCCCTATGGAGCCAGTCTTAAGAAAATACCTTTCACTCATGGTACTTTTGAGGACATTGCACTTCTGAATTCTAGCATCGCCTCTCTGGGGCAGGTTCCTTTTATCAACTCATGGAGGCTGTACCTTTTCACAGATCCTACTTTGTATGGGTGATTATATTCTGAGCTACCTTCCCTTCTTCCCACTCAGGCGTCATGTTCAACTTCCGCACTAGGTTTATTTGAAAAGTCGAAAAGCACATTTTAGTGCTCCAGATGTATTCACAATGATGACTGGTCCCAAATCTTCTTCTACTACTATGAATCGATGCTTTTTCTGTCATTTTTGACCAAAGGTAAATATTACTAGCTTGCTTCCATAAAACTAGAAACTGTAAAGCTATATTTTAGTGTTACATTTTAAAAACTATAATTATACTTACAAATCTATTTTATCCAGTGCCTACAATACTGTTTAAGGTTTTCTTTAAACCTGGCTCCTTATGTTGCTGGAAATGAAATTCTAAATAAGCACACTTCCAGAATATATTAAATAAAAAGTTTAGGTCTATAATCAAAATGCTTGCATTTTGTATTTGTATAGAAGTGAAATTATGAACAATATAGTGAGGAATACATTTTCAAGTATATATCTTAACACAAAGAATTCACAATGTAAATATATATATATATATCTATATCTATATATATATTATGAAATGTGCAATAGTATAGCTATTTTTAAATGAAATATCTAAAAGGAGCAAGTTAGATAATTGTCACACAAGATCACTGTTAAGAAAATTGGTCTCTGAGCACTTAATAGTTTTTTGATGATTAGACTATTGTAAAATTGACTTTTCATAGAAATGTATTGATGTTATTTGGTGCAAAGAGCATATATTCATGTTATCTTTGTCTCTCAAATGATCCCCAAACGCCATACAATTGAAAGTTTGATTTCCAGGTGATAGTACTTTTGGAAGATAGGAGATCATTTAGAAGGTGTGTCCTAAGAGATGGAATTTAAGTCACTGGGGACATGCTCTTGAAGATGGTGTGAGCATTCTGGTTCCTTCTTCTGTTGTTAATCCATGACTACCATAAGCTGAATGCTATTCCTCTGCCATGTGCTCCCTCCACCAGTACGTATAGTGTAACCACAGGCTCAATACCAAGGGCCAAGTGACCATGGACTGCAAACTCTGAAATCTTAAGCCATATAAATCTTTCAATCTTGTAAGTTGATTTTCTCAAGAATTTTTACAGCAATGGAAAACAATGTATTTAATACACCTGTATAGAGGGGGAGATTGTTTTCTTCTGCTGTGGACAAGAAGCATGTCCTCATTGTGCAACTAATGCAAGAGTTCTGAGATTCTTTGTTAGTCTTTGCACTAACTCTTAGTTACTTCTTATGCTAACTGTAAGTCAGTCTTTTGGATTTAGTTATATTTTCTCTCCATCTAAAAAGGTACTTGTTGTCATCAGTTATTCACACTCCCCAAAATTCAAGGTCATAAATTTAGTTGCTTGCTAATTTTAAGAAGTAGTAGTAATAAAATTTCATTGATGTAAAGTAAATGACCATAGTTCTACCCTTATTTTGCCTTTCTAAATTTGTTGATATCCCCCTTCTGTTGTTATCTCTTCTATCATTTCTTTGGTAATATCAGTTACTCTTTGTAAGAACTTCACAGTTACTATAATGGAGCTATCGGATGGATTCAAAAATGTTTATTTAATTCTCCAGGTGTTCCTGGGTAGTTTTCTTAACCATATAACTGACTTCAGAACATATAATAATAAATAATGTGCTAACAAATATATCTTTTGTAGTAATAACTTTTGTATATAAAAATAACTTAAAATATTTTGACATTCTAAATATAATAAGCCTTTTATTATGTTTCTAATAATTAGATATATAACCATAATGTGTATTTAATTTTCACAATTACATTGTATTTCATAACAGTAATAAATAATTACCAGTACACATAAAGCTTCTTGAAAATTTATGTATTTTGTTGCATATTTTAATATTTTAATTGCTTGTTCATTTTCCAGGTAGAGTCTTTCATTAGATTCTTAAGGAATTTCATTAGGAAAAGCATCAAAATGTTGATACATATTAGACAGGTGGAATTTAAGTTAAATTTCTAAGTTATTTCTGTTTTATCCATTAAGCCATGAAGATTTGAGTCTGCAGTACAAAACCTTAAACTTTCACAGGTTTTACTAGAATAAATGATTTTTTTTTAAATGCTGTGTTCTCAATTCTTTCCTCCCAAAGTCCATTTTAGGATAAATATTTTATATAATGAGGAGCAGATTAGCAGCAATAAAATTATTGTACATTTTTAAAAAAGCATTTCATTAGACTATTATTTGTATCAAGTACTTATGTTTCATAGTTTCTCATTTATTTTATTGTGCACTTGAATTCAGTATGCCAGTATTTTATTGAGAATTTTTGTATCTAGATTCATGAGAGATATTGGCCTGTGATTTTACTTTCTTTATTGGTCTTGTGTAGCTATCAGGGTAATTCTAGATTCTTAAAATGATTTTGAAATGGTTCCCTTTTTGATTTTTTGGAAAAGTCTGACAAAAATGTATAATAGTTCTTTTTTAAATATTGGAGATATGAGTTTCTTAACTATTCCTTACACTAACTTTAATAAATCTTTTTCACTTAAATCCATTTTTCTCTCTGCTTTTCAAAAGCACTTGATGCCATCAGTTAACCATTATTCCTGGTGTTTCGAGTCATAAATCTACTTGCTTGGAGCATCAGGGAAGCCATTAGGTGCTGGATTTTTTTGTTTATTTGTTTTATTCTCACTAATTCAATATTTTGTTTGTTACTAATCTGATCAGATTTTCTATTTTTTCATGAGTCAGACTTGGCCAGTTGTATCTGTCTAGGAGTTTATTAATTTTTTTCCTACTTTACCTAGTTTGTTGGTGAATAATTTTTCCTAGTAGCCTCTTCAAAGATAATCTATTTCTGTGACATTGGTAGCCATGACCCGTGTAGCTCCTGAGGTTCCCAGGGAGAAGGACAGTAGGAGGATGAGAAACTAAAGAATACCTGAGAAAGTTGGGGTCAAGTTGAGCCCTCTATCTCCGAATGTGAGGAAAGGAACTGCCTTCTCTCAGTAGGGGTGTTTATTTATACATTTAGCAATTTAATGTTGCATGACACTCAGTTGCCTAATATACATGTTTTGGGGCCCGGAGTCACTTGTTTCTGGTGCTGGCCACTGGCTGTCTATGTTCTCGGAAGCAGCTGGCCAGCTCCCACAGGTGTGGTCAATTCCCAGGTTCAACAGCACCCAATAATCGGGTGTAATTTTTCTTCTTTTGTGATTTTGTGTCTTCTTTCTGTTGAAATTTAGATCGAAAATATGACCCAAACCTTCATGTGTGTGTGGGGGTGATTGGATCACTGAGGTACTATGCTGACCTATGGATTATTCCACTGATGCATCCATCCCTGAATGCACTGTTAGGACGTTGGGGCTGTTCCAGAGAGGCAATTCACTCTGGTGTGACCTGGAAGGGTTTATTTCTGTCTTCAGATTTTCCTTTTCTCTGCTTCATGGCCACCGTGTGTGTAGCTTTCCTTTGCCCAGGAACTTCCACCATTTTGGCTTTGGAATCAACTGACTATGAACTGAATCCTCCAGAAACTGTAAGTTGACAAAACCTTCTTTAAATTGTGAGTGCTAGGTATTCTGTCTTATTTTGTTCTTGATCCAGGAAAAGCTTCATTCATTTTGTGTGTTTATTTATTATTTTAAAGAGAAAAAATAAAATTCTTTGGCCAATTATTTCATGCCTGTATCTTGGACTCTGAGTAATTACTATGAAGATAATATACACTGTTTTAATTATCTTACTCTTCTAATAACTTGTTTGAAAGTCTGCCTTTTTTAGTTCTATCATGTATCTTTTTAAAAGCCTGACTCTTAATTTTGTTGATCTTTTCCATTATCATTTTAATCTTTATTTTGTTTATTTGTGTTCTTATGAGTACTATCTCCTTATTTCTCCTAAATTTGGACTTAGTTTGTTGTTCTTTTTCTAATTTCATGAGCTGCAACATTAAATTGTTTATTTGAACTGGTTTTTATACAGGTAATTTTTACTCTAAACTTTCTTACAATTGCTTCTGCTATATCTAATAAGATCTGGTACATTACATTTCCATTTTCACGAATCTTATCTTTTAATTTTTCTTCAATTTATTTGTTGTTCAGGAGCATGTTTAGCATTTGTGAATTTTTTTTCTTGGCTTCAAAATTTAGAACTTTTTTATTCATTTTACAAGTCATTTTAGTTCCTAGTATTCAGGTGGCTTTCCTCACATGGTAATTAATAAACCCATGGCATTTGTAAATTTTCTAAAATTACTCCTGTTACTCATTCTTAGTTTTATACTGTTGTGATCAAAACATACTTTATCTCACTTCAATCTTAATATATTTTTAAAGACTTCTTTTATCTAACATATGATCAATCCTGGAAAATGTTCCTATGTGCTTTTGTCATAGTGACAGAAAATATTTTAAAATGTACCTCTGTCCATATTTGCTAATTTTTAAAATATATGTGGAAAATGCTGAGAATGGTGTTTTCAAGACTTCTAGGCTATTTACTTTTTATAAAACTTCATTTATAATATTCATTTTTCTTATTCAATTTATTAATATTTATTATGTGGTTAAAATTTTTAAGACTTATTCCTATGTATAGCTCATAGAATATCTTTTTTATTCATATGACTTATGAATTTGTGATTATATTTTTACCATCATGAAAAATAGCAGATATCAAACCTGTGAAAAACCAGAACAGGATCCAAATAAACCCCATCTCTTTATAAAGATACCCAGTACCCAGTACCCAGTATTTTGTTGTATTAATGGAAAACTGACTATTGTAAATGGCTTGGTATTTTTGCTGGGAGAGAATGGTTATTTCACAAGAAAAATTCTGACACTTGTTTTAAACTAATGATATTTTCATTTTCTCTTCTTGTGGCAATAGTACTCCAGATCCTTTAAGACAACTAGATATTCTTCAACTACCTTCAATAATGGTATTACTAAGAAGAAAGGTGCCTTGGCTCTTCCAAAGTAGAGACATGACCAAAAGCAAGACAACTTTGCTCTCCATTTAAAAACTGAACAGAAAAACACACACTGAAAGAGAGCAGGAGGCATTCAAAGTGACAGGACCACCTTTAAGTGACTGTCAGTGTCTTGTACTCCTTCAACTGCAGTGCCTCCCTTAAATTTGTCTTTCCCAAAGAGCGTATTTTTTCTGCTTTCTTTATTACTTCTATTAAGATTCTATTTACTAAGTAAATGTATTTTTTGTCTATGTGGGTTGTAGTGAATTTCTATAGTATATTTAATTGAAGTTTTCAATTAAGTGCTTAATTAAAATTTTTAATTTTTTAAGTAAACTGTGTAAAATCATTCCACATTAATGACTTGTTTTGCCACATCATAATACATTAAATCATTATATTTAATGTGATATGCTTGATATTGATTTCTTTGTATTTTTATCATCTAATAGGACACTGGCATGTTTAATGAAATTATATAATCTATTTTAATGTATTACTGAACTGGTGTCCTCAGGAATTTTAGGTAATTCTTCATTAGATTAATTCCCTAGCTTTACTTCTCATGCTTTTTAGAACTATTTTAGAATTTTAATAAGAACTATATCTCTGTAGGAATTTAGGACAAACATCATTATATTATTCATTATAATACTGTTTTATTTGGATGAATTCTTCAAGTACGTCCATATTTGTCGTGTTATGTTCATGTTTCTTATTTTTTATTTCTATTGTTATTTTATAACTATTTAATGAAATATTAATTTTATAGAAAGTTGGCTTACTTATGGTGTGGTAAAGCACTAATCCTCCAGAATACATTATAGCTACTATAATGTGTTATCCTTATGGGTCACAACACTTATCACCCTGCCTGTCAAGAGGTGCCTTGCCCAAGATCGCACCTTCCCTGGTTACAGGTTTACCTAGTGATGGATCAGCAGAATCAATGACAGTTGCTGGTTTTGTTCTCAACATTTGCATCAGAGCTCTCTAAGGCATAGGCAGTTTCCCTCTTCCTATCTTGGTTTCTTGATTTATTTACACATACTATTCACGAGACTTCTGTATAAATACCCAAAAGAAAAATCAATCTCTCAGAATCCACTTCTTGAGTAAGTTAATTAAAAACATGGGATTTCTTATGCAGGCAAATGGGAACATCTGATAGTGAAGACACAAGTGGGTGGACCTCTCAAGGTGGAAAGACCAGTAGGAATGGTTCATCACCTAAATTTGGATCTAAAGGGCTATTTTCAGGAAGCAGGCCTGAAAACAAAATAAAAACCTTCCCCAACGTCTCCAAATTTTATCTCTTCTTCTTTTCCTTCTTTTCCCCTTGCCCAAAACTTTGTTTTGATGCTAAAAATAGCCAAAGAAAAAGATACATCCATCCTTATGGTATGATGTGCAATGCTAATAAAGTGTGCTTTTTCTAGAACTAGGATGATATATTTGATATATCTGTAACACATTTTAGAATATAATTAAATACTTGCCAAATGAACACTTAGAAAACAAACACATACATTTTGGGTAGCAAATATATTTCATGTGGCAACAAGCGATTATAATATAAAGTCATGGTGTGAACTTTCTTTTTAGCATGGTAACAGCAAATTTAATTTTTCAAGATAATATCTTAAGCTTCCATGTTAAATAACTGAAGTTAATGTGACAGCATGAAGGCTGTCAATGTTCATGCCATTTGAAAAATAATTTGTAACAATTTGAGTGAGAAACTAAATATGGTCTGGTAAAATTAGCATAACATCTGGTCATCATACTAAAGCCATGGTATATTTTGCATGAGTAACAGAAGGTAAAATCTTTTGGCAAAGGTAAAATGGAAGTAATAGCACCATTACTTTGAAGAGCTTTAAAACTTGCTGTTTTAAAATACATACCAAGTATGTATGAAGCTCAATAAATCACTGAAGCAAACATTTACCTAACACAAAGATAAACTAAGGTAATTGAAAAGTAGGCATGCATACTTTGTGTGTGTATTCCTGCACGTGTATATTGTAAAATTTCATTTTCTTATTCTATGAATACTAAATACATTTGGGCCTTTAAAGAGAAACTGTAGAAACTGCATCATTGTTCAGGAAGCAGGAACTGGCTTTTGATAAAAGGCTTCCCTTTCTCTTCCACAATGCATCTGGGACTATCACAGTTGATTACTGTAATATTTATAAAATGTAGCTTTGACGTACAATAGAGAACTATAACATACTTAATACTGGAAGAAAAAGTTGGCTAGCATCAGATATTTTTAATGAATTGGAAGACAGCCTATTTTGTTTCTTCTGAAATCAAGAGAGATTGCCAGGTTTGTCACTAAGCACTAGTCAGTTTCTTTTATAGAGAATGATTGAGGGTGTTTTTTTTTGATATGTGTCCAAAAACCCTTCACCATTACACTATAAAACTCAAATGAAAGTAGTTACTTCTAATAGACTGCATTAAGTGGAGTATCACAATGATTGCCTTGCTCTTATGAACAAAAAAAGTAATTGTACCGTGGTTTTTTTGGTTACCATTTTTATTTTCATGGATATGGATAGGAATTTTATTACACTGATTTAGATAACTTAAAAATGATGAGCATAATTTTCTGTTTGCCATGCTTCAATTTAATTATAATAAGCATCACTCTACATGATTTTAGATGAGTATTCAAACAAAATTTTAAAAAAAACATCAATACTGGAAACCTAGTTTGGGCTGTAAACTATATTATAATGTTAATTACCTCAGCATCTTCAAAATTCTAATAGTTTTCTTTGTTTTAGTAATTATATAATTTATGCATGTATATTACAAAAATATTGAAGAATCATTTCAAGAAAAGAAACACATGCATTAAAATAGCACTTATATTGAGCATAGCTTCATATGATTTTCTAGACGGACACATTGTTACTGTAGTTTTTTGTTAAAAATATATAACATCATGCCAGTTATGAGGAAATGTCAGACAATGCAAAGTGAGAGATATTCTGCAGCAATAACATCCAAGATCCCTGAAAAATGTGAAAGTATTAAAAGAAAAGGATAAACTGAGGAACTGTCACAGACTGTAGGAGTCTTAGGAGGTATGAAGATTAAATTCACTGTGTGGTTCTGATTGAATTTTGGAAAAGAGAAACTATATTAGTGAAAGAAAAATCAACTGTAATATAAAAAAAATCTGTTGTTTAACTCATACCACGATTTTGATTCTCTATGCCACATTTACACAGATGTCTTTGTAGGCTTTTTTGTGCTGTTTGCATAATGAACATCTTTTTTTTAAATTAGATTTTATTGGTACCTTTTAGATATACATAAAGAGCACATTCATCATAGTGAATTTGAACCTGTACATGATATAACTTGATTCTTTTTTAAAAGCTATTTCTGTTTGCTTTCTGAGTTTATCCAGTTCCAATTTAAAGAAACTAAAATTAACAGTGAAACATTCTGTACATTTCTTAAGATAATAATACAAAAAATCTCATAAATACATCCATGCATCCACAAAGGATTTTGCATGATTGTTTTACAGTGGTAGTATATCATATATTTTTCAAGGTTCATTTTATCTAAATTAAATAAAATGTCACAGAAATCATCTCAAATTACTTCAGAAATTATTTTTGTTCTCAATCAATGACAAGATTAACTATCATACGGTGTATTTAGAGGTCATTGAAACCAGCTGTTTCTTGAGTTATTCATTTGCACATTTTTTGACTACAATATTTGTCTTTAGTATTCAATGTGTAAATATTTTTGAGCTGCATGAGTATTAATTCATTATTTATCAGCTGTAGTATAGCACAGTATGTTTATATTTTTATTTGAGTTTAGTGTCTTTTGTTAAATCATATTTTATTATTTATATGTTAAAAATAATCTTTTCTACTATAAATAAAACAGATTCTAGAGTTTCAGCCTTAATGATCCTCCCAACTTTTAGGACTTTTGTATTCCTAAAAGTTTTCTAGTGATTTATTATCATTAAATTATCATTAACAGATTTAATTAGATGATGAGTAGCCTGATGATGTTGTCATTTATTGTTATTGCTGTGTCCTTCCTTCCCTCGACTAACTTAAACTTCAACCCTTCAAAAGATGTTTTTCGTTTCTCTTAAAGAATGCACGCTCATATATTTGTGAGTCTGGTTATAACTAACTCAGGTGAAAACGTATTATTTTATTTTTGCAAGTGAAGTTTTTGAATATTTCAATTCTCGCATGGATATTTTTCAAATATTATTTCACAAATCCCCAGAATTGAAAGAAAATGTTCATAATTGTGTTCATTTTCTCAGAGTTGCTTGCCTGCAAATATTGGAATACAGGCTACAGGCGATATAATACCCTGCGCAGTCTCATCAGGTGAACTTGCACACAACTGCAAATTTATATGAGGAAGATGAAATAATCAGGCCTAGCTGTGTTCTTGCTGAATGTAAAATCAAGAAGATAGGGCTCAATCATGTTTGATAACACCTCCGAATTCATCAAAGATATAATTTATCATTATTTCCAATACCTGCTTGTGTATATTACATGTATGTGTTCAAAGGCCCTGTATTCCTAGATTATAATTCACTTGGATTTCTTAAAAGTTACAGTGTAGGCATTCCATAGTAGTTGTGTCAGCAAATAAACTGAGATGCAGTTCTGGTCTACATAAAGGTAGAAACTAGTGAGAATATGATTATTTTCAAGTGCAATACAGTAACTTCTTTTCCACACTGAGAAGTTGGGAAAGACAAGATTTAATTATGTATAATCCAAATAATTACAAAACTTTACTTAATTCTAAGAAACTTTCATCTGAATCAGAGAGAGTTAAATCTTTGATGCTGTCACTACCACTATAGTATTTTCCATTTTGTCACCAACACATTTATTTAAATAAATACAATAGAACAAATGAATCAAAGAACCATTGAATCAGAATTGAGAGCTGGCACTATTCATTTCTTAATTAAATTTTTACAGATCACTGCTTCTAGAACAGCAAGTATAATTTATGATTAATTATATTCATGTCTCTTTTTAGCAATATATTTGATGATTGTTGAATAGGAAACCCCAGAAAATAAAATGCATGAATGTTAACAATTTATAAGCTGAAGAACTGTCATTGTTTTAAACTGAATTGACAAGAGAAATCTCCAATAGAGTGAAAAGAAAACCCACAAATTGGGAAAAAATCTTAGTCAACTGTCCTTCAGACAAAGGTCTTCTATCTACAACATATAAAGAATTTTAAAAAATCAGGCCCTCAAAATTCAAAGACCCAATCCAAAAATGGGCATCTGAGATGAAAACACACTTCTCAGCTGAAGAAATACAAATGGCAAATAAATATATGAAAAAATGTTCAGCATCATTGGTCATTAGAGAAATGCAAATTAAAACAACTCTGAGATTCCATCTCACTCCAGAAAGAATGGCCAGGATCAAGAAAACCAACAACAACAAATGCTGGAGAGGTTGTGGGGAAAAAGGAACCCTTCTCCACTGTTGGTGGGAGTGTAGACTGGTGCAGACACTGTGGAAATCAGTTTGGAGATTCCTCAAAAAGCTAGGATTGGAAGTCCCATTTGACCCAGCTATCCTGCTTCTGGGCATATTCTCAGAAGAAATGAAATCATCATACCACAGTGATATGTGTGCACCCATGTTTATAAAGCACAATTTTTAATAGCCAAATCTTGGAAACAACCCTAATGCCCATCAATTGAGGAATGGAAAAAAAAGATGTGGTACTTTTATACAATGGAGTACTATTCAGCTATAAAGAAGGATCACATTGAGGCTTTTATATGTAAATGGATGCAACTTGAGACCATACTCATAAGTGAAATAAACCAAATTCACATATGTAAAGACTGCATCATCTGCCTAGTGTAAGAAAGTGAAAGACTCAATAAGATACAAAATTCCCTGTAAATATGGGGGAAAGGTTCTGAAGTCCAATAATGCTTTTATTCTTTGATTTGATTGGTTTAAGTCTCTTTTCTGCTATTTGATTGCAATATGTGAGAAGATATGAACAACTTTTTTGAAGAAAATGAAGGACATTAAGGTAGCCATTACTGATTTCTTATTGTCTGATTTGAAGGCCTGTAATGCTTTCACTCTTTTGTTTTATCTGGTTTTATATTATTTTGTTTTGTTTGAGTTTATTGTGTGTGAATTATGAACAACCATTTTGAAGAAAACAAGAGACACTAGGGTAGCCCTTGTTAATCTCCTGTTATTATGTTTTGAAAACCTGTGTTGCTTGCAGAATTCTGTTCTGAAATGCTATGTTGTGTTTGACTCTGTTTTGTTTTGTTTTGTTCTATTCTCTTTAAAAAAATTAAAATAAAATAAAATAAATTGACAAGCCTCACTTGTCTAAACTAGCATTTACTGAATTCTTCCTTTTATTTCCTTTCACAAGGGCCATGGTGGCTCAAGTATCAGGGAAAAATTATTTTTTCAATGATACTAAATTTTGTGAAATTTCTAGAAAGTAGTAGTATTAAAATAATACTAATCAAGGTTGTTTTAAAATGATTTACATTCCTGCAAGTAAGTTCATATTGATATTATACAGAAGTAACTCCAACCTATTAGATGTGCCACATTGATGTCTCATGACGCTGAAGAATGGA
>RJWT010035745.1:0-13396 GCA_004365215.1 Cuniculus paca | reverse complement strand
ATTATAAAAACTAAATAAGAACAATGAACCACATCTAAAAGGAGAAGATAACTGGTATTGATGTACTATGAAAGTATATTGATATTTCACTTTCACATTTATTATAATCCTATACCTTTATCTTTGCAGTGTTTCATAGAGTTTGTACATTTTATGATTAAAAAAAACCACAGGTTATTGGGTAGGAATAGTTGGATAACAGAATAGGTTTAACATAGAACAACTGCATAAAAGAATGGGCTAAACTCTGCAGTGATACAATTAGGAAATGGATTTAGTGGTGTCCAGTAAGCGCCTTTGTGTGTGCTCTTAATTCTTTCTCTTTACTAAAGTGTCACATAATGAACATACATCAGGTTCTTCTAGTCACTTTAAAAATGATCTTACATGGACAATGAAACTTCAAAGTAACCTTTACAGGTTCACCTGATCATATGTGAACAACTCAATGTTTTACATAGTTTCAGTCTTCTCTCATTCTCAAGATTCTGGTCTGACTCATTCTCAGAAGGCAAGTGAGGTCTGCCATTTTGCTTCTCTTCCTTGGCTCTGATTGCTCATCCTCAGCTCATTATCTGTGTCTTTCAAAGTCAAGCTTCACATGGAAAACTGTGAAAAGAAATGCTTGGGTGGTGGCTCTTGTTCTCTTCTAGATAAGGCACTTTGGTGCCCTCTGAAGTGTCAAATGCTTAAATGCTGGCTTTTCCATGGTGTCCTCCACTGTTATGGACTATGGCTCTTAAATTATCATCTCATCTTCAGCCCATTCATTCATCTCAATATGTCTTACTCTTATTCTTTCCGTGGCAAGGAGGCTTCTTAGTCAGGGACACATACAGAGTACTTGAATTGGTTATTCTTTTGTTGTACACATGCGCCACACCAAAATCAGTTTGTTTTCCATAGTAAGCCTGGAGAGGATGGGCTGACTCTTGCTGCTCTCCCTGTCACCAAACTTGCGACTTCAGAAAAGTTGCTGTCAAATTCGAAAGGATACAAGTTGATGCTCCTAAGATTTTCTTACCATCCTCCACTCAAGTGGCAACATAGATCAGTTTGTGAATATGTTCATTTCAGCAAGCATCCACCTCAGGCCCTGTTTGTTATTCAGATTTCTATCTTTTAAACAAAAATGTCTGATATAATCACTTCGAGGTGAAAAGAACCATTTTTGAATCATGTGTCCAGAGGTTTAAATACATAGTCCTTTGGTTTTATGGGTTCCTGCCTTGTGGTAAGTGGGATGTAATGGAGAAAATGGGTTTCTCTCATGGTAGATGGGAGGAAG
Source organism: Cuniculus paca (assembly GCA_004365215.1). Taxonomy (NCBI): domain Eukaryota; kingdom Metazoa; phylum Chordata; class Mammalia; order Rodentia; family Cuniculidae; genus Cuniculus; species Cuniculus paca. The sequence continues at coordinate 12,108 of RJWT010035745.1, read as the reverse complement.
ACAGAGAGGAAGATGCGAACATGAAATACCCTTCCAGGGCAACTTTACAGCGACTCACTTCCAACTAGCTACAATGCCTAGATTTTGCCACGTCTCTGGGTAGTCCATTCAATTCTGAATTAACCCACTTCTGAGGTCAGAGCTCTCGTGAGTTGATGAGCTCTGAATACTACTGCATTAGTGACAAAACCCTCAATACATGAGCCTTTGTGGGTGACATTTCACTTCTAAACCATAACTGTCAGTAATGCCTATTTCCCCTCTTAACACCATTCTTCATTTCTAAGACTATTTCTTTTTGGAGCATACTACTCACTTAAAGGAATAGTCTTCCTGGCTTTTTACTAGACTATAAAATGGGATGGAAAATATCCTAAAATGCCTCACTTTCTGCCAACTTTCCTCTTGGAAGAAATTATGACTTTTGGTTTTAAAGGCTGGATGCGATGTTGGAGACGACAGCAGAAACACTCATTTGCCTACCTTGTAGCAAACTCAAGACAGGATTGTTTGACAGTTTTTTGGCTGTTTTGGCTAGAATATGGTAATACTTACTACTTGTTGTCCACAGTTAGGGATTTTAGTCAAAATTTAAAGACACACGAAAGGTTTCATTCAACAAATTATTACACATTCTCTTTGATAGTTTCAGAGAAGCATGAAGAACAAAATTAAAATCACCTGTAGTTTTTCCACTTCTAGTTTTTGTGTCTTTGTCTATTATCCTTTTATTTGCACATAAAAAGAATATACACAAATGGGTATATTCAGAATAATATCATATATTCTTCTAATAATCTTTGTTTTTATACTTAAATATATTCAGATATAATTCATTATTAGTACAAAGCATTATCTTCAGTGGTGCCTTCTTTTGTTTTATTTTATAAAATTTGCATTCACAAGGACAGAGTTTGTTTTCAGATTTTTTTAAAGTATAATTCTTTGGTGACTATCTCTGCTCATTAATTCATTCACCAAATGTATTTTGAGTGTTGTTTTATGTCAGACATATATGTGTGATTGCAATATATCAAGAAGAAGATGAAGGTATCATGGTTTGTGATAATAAAGGGAAAGAAGAAAATTTTAGAGCTATCGATAACTTCACTTTCATGGCTGTAATGATGGTTTCATGGATGTTTACAGATTTACACAATTAACACATTTTACCCTTCAAATACATGCATTTTAATGTTTTTATATGTGTTTAAGAAAGCTGTTAAATTCTAGTTGGGGAATGTGGTGGTGCATTCCTGTAATTCCAGTACTTGGGAGGCTGAAGCAGGAACATCACTGTACAACCAAGGCCAACCTGAGTTACATAGCAAAAGCTTGTCTCAAAAAACAAAAAATAAAAAGCTGTTAAATTTAAATAGTCAAGAAATTTAGAGAAAAAATTATTTTGATAAATGTATTTAAACACAACACAGTGCACATTATAACGTCCAACTGAAAATTCATATGGGAGCATATACTAAGAAGCTCTGTCCTAACTTTGAAAATGGTAACAGAGAATTCTTCCCAGACATTTTAAAGGATAATGGAGTCTGAATGGCAACTTGTTTGTTGATAAGATGGCCAAAATGAGAAAATGTTGGGGGAAGTGTTCCACACAAACAAGACAGAAAAATTTCACGTTCCTGAATTATGAAAAGATGATAATGGGAAGTTTGATTATTTAAAAGAAGGAAATGATAAGGTTAGTTTGAAAGAAAAGATTAGAATAATAAAAATAAACATTCAGAATCAGGAAAGAACAAAAGCTAAAAGAAAGATTTCTAGGATCATATTATATCCTAAGGACAAAGAATGTTAAGCAGTCAGTAATAATATGGAGAATGTGTACAATGTGTGTGTGCAAAGTATCCCTGTAGCTGTAAGAAAAAAAAATTGTGCATACTTGAGTTGCATATAATTGAATTAACATTGCTACATTATGTACTTTGGGGGTTGTCATCAGTCTGCTATATTAGTTTAGTTGTGTCTGATACTGTGACTTGAACTAGATTAGTCTCATTGATATCGTCTGGCATGGGTATTTAAGTGGCAGACTTGTCAGGCTTGACAGATTGTATATGATAGGTGAGGAAGTAAGCTGTGTGTTCTTATTCCCAAATTTTAGGTTAGAAAACCTAGGTCAGTTATCACGTCTTTTTTTTTTTCTTTTCAAGATTGTTAACAGTAGGAGCAAAGAAGGCTTAAAGAAAGAAATGAGTTGAGTTGTAGACATGCTGAATTTGAGATGTCTGCATGACAACAAATTAGAACACTCAAGTGAGAATATGTATGTACTTGTACCCAAGCAGGTAGAAATTAATTTTGCCTTCAAAAGATATCAGAATAATTGTGATTGCTCGGAGAATGAGAAATGCTGTAGCTTCAGACTGAGTCTTAAAAAAACTCTAACACTTATTGTACTGGGGTAATGGGAAGAAAAAGCAAAGAAATAGAAGAATCAGCCAGTTTTCATAAAGAAATTTGTGGTAACTAAACAGCTAAGAAGGTACAATTGACAATTCAAATAAAAGGAAAATTATAATTTCCTCTATTTGACTTAGTTCATACATAATTTTCTTGTTGTTGCTATAAGGAATCAGCAGAAAGTTGGTAACTTTACATAATACAAATTTATTTTCTTAAATTTTAGGATGAAGACATCTGAAACCAACTTCTTTGGGTTTGTCAGCATGACTGACTCTGCCATTTCCAGCTTCTACAGATCAGCTGCAATTCTTAGCTCATGATCCCTCCTCAAATTGCTTCAATGCCTTGCTGGGGTTCATCAGCTGCTAGTCTCCTGTCATAGTTGCTTCTCTTGCCATCTTTTGCTGAGGACACATATAATTACAGCATGGAAGCCACCTGCTTAGTCCTGGATACACTCTCCATCTTAAAATCATTGATTTAATCATGTTGCTAAGATCCTTGTCATCTATGTCAAAGTATCCAGAGTCTTAGAATTAGGGCATGGGTTTCTTTGGGAGGGGTGAGATTCAGTCCCTCACTAAGGTTGTTGTAGAAATACTAAATAATTACCATAGTTCAGGTCAAAGTGGGTTGAGGAGTGAGTGAGAGGTGAGAACAATGGAGAAAATTGTTGTAAACCATCTTGCAGGAATTTTACCATAAGTGAGGAGGACAGATGGAAATTGAAAGCTAGAAGACAAATGTGTTTGGTGATTAGAATAGAAAACACTGAACTTGTTTAAATGCTGACTGGAACAGTCCAAAAGATAGCAGAACATGACGATACAGGAAAGAGAAGAGATAAAATGTTTCAGTTTTCTGTGAAAGCCAAGGAGCTTTGCTCAGCTCCAGGAAGGACCAAATATCTTCATTTACTACAGGCATTCCAAAAATAACTTAAGGATAGAATTTTACAGCTATGGGGGACAATTTCTTTTCCCTTCTTTTCTGTTTTTTCCAATTTAGTCCAGTTTTTTGTTCAATTTTTATTTTTTATTAGTACATGATTGCAGTATATAATGTCATACCATATGGAGAGACGGTCCATGTACATAACACAACCCAGTTCTTTTCTCATTTCCTTCTCTTTCCCTCTTTCCCCTTTCATTCTGCCTCTTGACTCCTTTCTCATTTGAAAAAGATCTACTTCCCAACTTCTTATTATATGTCTTTTATTTTTCTCTTTCTGTGTATTTTTGGTTTCATCGAAGACAATACAGAGGTGTTTCTTTATTTCATGGTTTATATATTTATTAAATTATTAATATTGGTTTCTTTTTATAATTTTCTCCCAAGTAAAAATTTTTTGAAAACCTCAAACTGTTTTCTAGAGATGTAAAATGAACACCCAATTGCTGCAAAAGAAAGCTGTAGTTTTGCAGACCCGCACAATCGCTTTCCTTCATATTTTGGATCTCAGGTGTGTGTTTTTGTTTTTCTAATCTTGCATGGGATTGGATCTTCTGTCGGAGTTCACTAAATTGAACTATTAAATGAACTACACAGAATGCATTTTTGTTCCCAGTGGTTTATCCTTAACACTCTTGTCACCATTTTTTCTTGGTCTCTTCTCATTGTTATTTCTGTGTAACAGATCGTGGCTTTCACTGAGAGTTCCAGGTAGAGCATTTACAAAGATGCCTCTTTCCTGAACATTATGTAAATTATGATGCAGATCAAGATGCTACAGAGCGGTGTGTGTGTTTGTACATGTACACATGTGGAGGTATGATATGTTGGAGATACGTTGTGTGCAGGGGATAACCATAAAATTTCAGTAACATTGTCAAACTAGGATTTTTCTTATGAGGTTTAGGGGAGTTGATATACTTTTCAAACTTTATAATTCAACTTCACACATTCTTTGAGCATTTATTGTGAGACAGACACATAACAGAGACTGTTAGGAAAACATGTGTTTGTTTATGAGTTGTAAGGAATCTATTGGGAGTGCGGTGGTAAAAAGAAGAGGGAAAGCTGAGGCTGTAGCTCAACAGTAGAGTGCTAGCCTAGCCTGTTCATGCTTTGGGTTTGATCCCAAGCACTAGGGGGAAAACAGAGGAGGAAAGCTGTAACTAAAAATATGGAAAATGTCATGATGACTTAGGACCCATGCAGATGGGGTGGTCAGGCATAACCTCTCTGAGAAGACAGCTTTTCAATTGAATCTCTAAATGACAGTTATCCAACCAGGATGTTGAACTCACTGTTATACTTGGTGTGATAAAAGAATATGATGTGACTTTAAATTAAAAACTGACACGGATTAAGAACCTAGAGAGGGGTGTGTTTGTTCATATATTTAGGAGTGTGTGTGTGTGTTGGCATGAAGGGGATAACTATAAGATTTTAGTACTAACTTTCAATTGTTCAATTCACTGCCATTAATCCCCCTCAAAGTGCTCCGCCTTACTTCAAGCATACCTCATCCATTGGCCTGGCCACTTTCTGAAGCAGTGCTACAAGTTCTTATCTGGGAAGTGTCTTCAGTTGCACTCTTGTGGCTGCCTTGAAAGGATTCAAAACATTTACCTTTTGTGGTCATTTTGACTTTGGGGAAGAGTCAAAAGTTATGGGTGCTAGAACTGCTAAATAAGTTACATGAGGATACACCATAATAATTTTAGGACCTTTCTCTTCTTTTGGATGACTGTTGGCAGCAGAATTCATTGTGCTGTTTTTTAATTGTCACTCACAAAGATACTCAAAAAGGACCTGCAAGAGAAAGGAGGACGGTGGGACAGGAGAAGGCAAGAATGTTGGAACAAATGAGTTTGAAACAAACGAAGAGTATTAGGAGGATAAGTGACAATGTATTTTTTACTGCAATAGTTTTTTAAATTTAAACATTCACCATATTGGCAAGCACGAGGTCACAAGTTCAATCCCCAGTGCTGCAAAAAAATAAATAAACATTCACCATAGTTTTTGATCACCCATTACATGTCATTAAGAATATTTTACATGTCATTAAGAATATTATGGGGTGTGAGAAAAGCTGAAAATCTAATTTAATTGTGGACTAATTAAGGTTTCAGACACGATGTGATACTTCGGAATGTTGAGAGATGACTGGAGGGAACAGAGGGTGAAGGGTGAGAGATACCTATCAAGAGGGGCAGTGAGTCAGGGCCCCAAACCACAAGGTAACACGTCTTGATTGAAATTGAAAATAGAATTTTGTGGAAAAAAAAGCAGAAACTGTTATTGACAGGATGCCTTGGAGGCTTTTAAATGGCTAGGAAGGGAAATCTGTGTGTAAAAGTTTAAAAAATGTAACAACATTAAGAATGCAGGAGAAAAACAAAATTGAAATTATGGAAATGAGAGATCCTATTTGTTGAATAGGCGCTTTATAAATGTCTTTTTATAAGCTCTTCAGAAAACTGTAGAAATATACTACCACAATTGAGTTAAATGAATGAGGTACAATAGATAACCTGTGTGAAACTCATAGTTAGAAAGAATTTGAATTGAGGTTAAAGAAAGATCTGTAATGGGCAGGACAGTTAACAACCTGGTACAATTAGGAGTATTAAGAGAAGAATCCAAGGCCTTGGAAAAGACAAAAATGGGATCAGAATCTTTTTGAATGCCAAATCTTTTGGAAGCAAAATTAAGATTACATTTAATGTGGGAAAAGAGAAGGAAGAAGTATGTTGCATTATATCTTCCAAAAGTGAAATGTGTCATATTCACTATTTTCACTTTAAAATTTTGCATTTATTCTTTAATTATTGTTTTAGCATTTTAAAATGTATATTAGTATGTGATATTTTACAAATACACTGTAGTAAGAGAGAAAAAACTTTCATAATATTCTCAATTATGGGGAGTCAGTATTAACATTGTGATATATTCTTGAATTTTAAAAACATATTTTCATGGATATTTTAAGGATTCCTCTAAAAACATATCGATGTTGTTATTACTCTACTACAGGAAAAATGCGTACCCTGACTTGTATATTTTCCATTGAATTGTCATTTTTGTTTCTTTGTTTTGTTAACATCACAAACATTTTACTATCTGCCTAATATTCCACTAAAAAAATGGGTCAATCCCTATACCAAAAAAAAAAAAAAGGAAACCCTGAGATGTGCCCCATTCTGTTGAGGATTAAGTGGATGAAAGTCTGATTCCTTTCTGAGAAATCTCCAGTTTGGGACACTTACTGCGCACGGAAGAAGGGGCACCTCCCTTCTGAGTCTGTGTGGGAATTAGAATTTGAGAGAGAAGAAGAGAGAGGGAGACATAAGGTGGTTTTAGAAGAACCCCTGAGCAGGTGCACTTCACTAGATAGAACTGGGAGGACAACCTTGATGCTTGGGAGGCGGAGGAGCTCAAAGATGCAGTTAAGTCCTCAGTTTTGTGGGAGAGAAAAGTGTAACCTTGACACAGGCTTCTAAAGCACCCAAAAAACTTCCAAGAGAAAGATCAATTTGTAATGCTTTTCCAGCATTGGAGCAGCAACCATGTAAATGAGTATTATGCTATTAATTCTTGCCTTTTCCCCTACTTCCAATGGCATAGATTCAGTCATTTTTACCGAGAGGAAGGGCAAGAACTCATTCCATTGAATAACTTATAGGGACAGTAAGGGAAAGGACAGCTATAAAACTTTATTTATATTTTATATATTATGAGGCTTAAGATTCTTTCTAGTTTCCTTAAAGTTTGGTTAGCTAGCCACATTTCCCTCTGAAAGTATCAATAGAAATAATTATGAATTTTGATAGAAAACTCTTATCTATATTCCAATCTATTCTTTTTGGACACTTTCTAATTGATATAAGTGCTATTTGTTTATATATGATAAAGTCATATTTTATCCTAGATATAGCAAATATAAATTTAGGAGTATGCGTGCCAATTAAGAACCAGGCAGTATCGGATAAAGGAAAGTAGACTAAAATTTAAGCTCTAGAGGATGAAACAATTTGGTATACATGAACCAAAACAGAGCTTCCCCCATCAACTCCCATCACACCCCACTTTGCATTTCCTCCTACTTGTAGGAAGTACCTGGTGAGATAGACACCCAGAGAACTGGTCAGCATAACAGCATGAAAGCCTTTCTGAAAGACAATAGGCAGTTAGTATGAGCAAGAGAATGTCTGTTGGCATTTCCCTATAAGGTATCTCAAATTTAGACATCTTCCGAATGTAAGAAAAATAAACAGCCATTTTCTAGACTTCAACATATTCTTTTCTCTCTGCTCCACCTACCACATGGAAAGCAACGTGGAACTAATAATTATTTCTTCAACAGTGCAAATTACCTCTGTCTTTTATTCCCACACTATCTTAAACACAGGGTTGCCTTTCATGTGATAGCCAGGAGGGTTAGCTTGTTAAAAATTTGTCCCGCCATTCCCCAAAGTGTCATTCAGAGATCCACTCATGCGACTCTCATTAATGACAAAGACCTGTGTCTAAAGAAGTGTGCAAAACCCCAGAGAGTATAAAGATTCAAAGTGTTATTGAGACCAAGCTATGTTATCTATAGGTCAGCCTTCCGGGTCGTGAAGGATTCACCTCCATGAAATAAAGTGCAGAGTTCTCCATTTGCCTGGGTCTCCCTACGATTGTTAATGTGAAGCTTTAGTCTCCTCCTTCTTCATACTGAATACGAATTAGCCAATAAAACAAATAAAAATCTCTCTAAAGCTATATCATACCTCATATGGATTGTTTAGTTTTTTAGAAAACAAGTATCATGCACAGTTAAGTATCTGCAGCTGTAAAACTTTAAAGTAATCACTTGGAATCAAATTACAAATTAATTCCTTTCCACATTTCATCTAAATCTATTCCATAAAATTATAAATTCACTCCCAAAGCATCAATCTATGTTAAATTTATTTATATAAGTTTCATTTATGTGTATAGTTTTTGTTAATATAGCATTACAGGGATGAGGGTTTTAAGGAAAATATTTCTATTAATTTAGATATAACAAGACTATAACATACTGCTTATTCAGATCTTTGATTAAAACAATACTTCCAGCTTGAATTTTATAAGCTACTAGAGAACTGAACAAAAACCTTATAATTTAGTTATGCAACATTACTCAGTTTAACTGGCACTTTATGTTCTCCTGTGTTCAAATACAAGTGGGGAAAAAACATTCCTCATCCATCAGAGGACATGGACTCTATTTTGTTAGGATAGTCATCTTGTTATGTCCCATTCAGCTCAGCTCCATTAAGCTTTTGGGCCTAGAATTGCTGCCTGCTGCCAGGATTAATATCTCAGTATTTTCCCCTCTTAGTTTATGGTTACTTTTCAAGAATTAAATGTTCACTCAGAAAGTTGGCTTCAGTTTATGAACTGTTAAACTTCTGGTAGATCTGATACAGAAAAAGCAAAAGCATAAATGGTAGTATTGGTTGTAATTTTTCTGTATGGACACTTGCTGCTGCCTCATTTTTTTTTCTCTTTTTTATTCTGAAGATCCATATTCCATCCTATTTCTTCTTCTGTATGATTCCAGGTCTTATACTAGTGGGGATTAGGCTTCTCCAGGTAGTAAAGGAATACTTGCCTAGTAACCAGCATTTCCTCCTTTATTAGGCAAGCTTCCATACAAGTTAATTTTATCTTTCTCCCACCATCATATTTATTCTACAAGTGAGGTAAAATATCATATGCTATGGTAATAAATTCTAGGTAGATGAACAAATGGAATGGAATGTAAATTGTGTGTGTGTGTGTGTGTGTGTGTGTGTGTATTCGAGGTTCACTGTGTGATTATTGATAAAACCTGAAGTGACAGCCCTGGAATTTAGAAGTCTATAGTTAAAAGAATGAATTCAACAATTGAAAAGGAGAACAGGTCATCACTGTCAGCAACCAACGTTCATTGAGCTGGATTCTCAGTATCTCGTCTGGTTCAGATGCAATGTCCTCAGTTATTGAATTCACTCTTTACAATCAGAGTATTGTTCATTAAATAGGAAATGAAAGAATGCATGAATTCACATGGATTCCCTACTGTGTTAAACTTGTTGGCTAGTCACAGATTCTGCCAGTTTATAGCTTAGCAAACTCAGAAGACTCACCAAAATATGTTCTTATAGAGTCACTTACTCTGGCAGCCCATGGCTGCCATGTCGTAGTGAAGTACAATTAGATGCTAATCTAACAAATAAGTAAGTCTTTTACTTTCTATGTCCACATCTTGAAACAAAGAAAGTAAGAGATAAAGACATAGCACTTGTATGGATAAATTTGCCATGTGTTATGTGTGAAGTCTTTGCCTTCTACACATGCTTTATACTTGGTTTCCTTAAAGATTCTTCTTCTCTCCATTTTTTAACTTTAAATTAATTTGATTTAGGGACTGCAAATTGGAAAAGAATTTGAGAGTATTTAAAACAGTTAAAACTTATCATTTAATTATGAATTGTGTTAAAATTTAAGAGCCTCATTAACCATTGCGTTTTTAAAAAGCTAACCCCCAGGTTCCAGCTCACTGATTTTAAAAGCTTTCTGTAGCATATTTTCCCACACCACACTTCTACCTCAGAAGATGTTGTTCCTGGGTCTGTCTCTCTGTCTCTGTCTCTGTCTCTTTTGTCTCTGTCTTTCCCTTCTGTTCTAACTTATTCACATATCCTATAGTACAGAAACAAGCTGAATGTTTTCATTTATTCTAGTCTGAGAGTCCATTGAAGAAACTAACTTACTGGGAAGCATCTCTGTAAACTCATTCTCTTTACCTTGCTCAGGATCAGGGACAGGGTAAACATTCAACCAACATGCATAAATAAATGTGTCTTGTGATAATATCTATCCTTTCCAATCAACACTGCCACTCAGATTTCATCCTGTGCTTACTTGTTAGACAGACTCTTAATACTTTGGACTGTTTTCAGGAATAACTTATAAGTTTTCTCAGAACTGATATTTTCAGACTTTGGGTACACTGGGCCTCAAATCCCTTAAATAAGCAAATAGTTTGCAGGGAAGCAGGCTACCATCCAGTCCTTATTGGCATGGCCTACACTTCTCTAATGAGAGCTGGCTGCTACTCTGAGCCAAGAGTCCTGTCTGTCTGTTTCCATTTAGTAGTAAAGTCCTTAATCTTCATCATTCTCAAACTTCCATTTGTTTTCCAGCTTTTTCTCACATTCCTGACATCAGCCAAATAAAGTAGTTCCATTTCCTGTCTGTTTTAATATAATATTTTTACAGGATCCTCATGAATATCAGATTTTTCTGCATCTTCTCTATGGGCTAAACTATTCTTTCTACTTTCAATCTGTAGAGAAAAGATCTGCTCCATGGTTTTTGTTTTGTTTTGTTTTGTTTTGTTTTTTGTATCAGTTTAAAGTAGGCTCCTCTAACACAGAGAGCTGGTAATATGGGACAGAGGATAGATATGTACATAAATGCAGTTTTCATAAGTGTAAGATGTGAAATGTGTCAACTCACTGAGAAATGCAGTACAGAGAAAGCTGATCTCTACTTAGGGGTGTCAGGGACTGAGTCCAGACCAGATAAAATGTAGGGAAAAGGGCATTTCAGTGAAGTCCACAGCTATGTACAGAGGAATGAGAGAACAAGGCATGAGAATGAAAGAAGTTCTACATCTATTAAGTATGTGCTCTAATTTTGAAAGTGGTGGGAAATGTGGTTTCAGAGATGAGAAGCTATTTAACAGTAACCGAGATGGTGCCATTGGCGGCCTGCATTAGAAAGTTAACCCTGGCATCAAAATAGAACTTCAACCTAGAGAAGAATCATCAGTAAAGTGGAAGTATTCTGAAGTGAACATCAAGGTAGTTGAAGGAGAAATGGTAAGATGACAAGGTTAAGAAATTAACCATTTTCTATCCTCAGGACATTTAAAAGATTGCAATCATTAATAAAGGGAACATTTCTGGGAATAAATGTGAGCAACAAAGGAGATGTTGGATTTTTTGACTGTAGATCACTATATGTTGTGGGCACGTAATTGAGAAGTCTCAGATTAAATATGTAGAGTGAAAGGACAAGGGACTTATATAATGATATCTATGGACATCTGTGATACTCTCTGTGCCATGCTACAAAGAAAGGATGTACACAAAGAAAGACGAAGAAAGATCACTGATTTTTAGAGTTGGGAATTAGCTAATATAAATCTCTAACCAGTTTCAAATATGTTCTGAATTTCAGATTCCCATATTGCGGAACTTCAGAAAGAAGTAAGATCAATGTATTCATGAAAGGAGCCAGATCTAAAGTGTTTGGAGGAAATGATGGTAAAGCATTTAAATCCAAGGGGATCATGGGAAAGAAAACAGAGAGAAAAGATGGAGCCTAGCTGATTTGTGAAATAGGAGTCTGGACTTAAATATGTTGTGTTTAAAATCAACAGAACATGTTGAGGAAAAAAATTCATAAAAACATTGGGCAAAGATGATAGATTCAAGCTCCTGCACATACAGGAGAGATTATGTGCTGTAGTTTGAATCGTGCAGATTTAAACCTTCATCCCTCACACCATTGAACATAGGAATAATGGAGATGGTATTATAGGAAGATTGATCTTGGAGAAACATTTTTGATGGATTCACACAACACTAAAGGTATCCTTTGAAAAGAATTTCCAATCACTTCCTTTCCTTGGCAGCATAAGATTTTTAA
>RJWT010035744.1:0-13420 GCA_004365215.1 Cuniculus paca | reverse complement strand
AAAAAAAAAGATTTTAGAAAAATAGATTTCTGGAAATATAGATTTTGAGGCTATTGTAAGTGGATTTATTGAAAAATAAAGATGAATTAGTCGAGTCTCAAGAGAGAAGACCAGAGGACCAGGATTGACACCTAGGGATCCCCACAGTCTGGGAATGTGAAACTGGAGAGGAGTCATTGAAAGAGACAGAAAGGAGCCTAGGAAGAGTTAAGCGTCAATGTGGGTTACACAGATGACAGCAGAAAAGAGAGTCTTCAAACAGTGATGGAGGGCTGCTGTGGCCCAGGGCTGCTGAAGGGAGAAAAGACTTCTGTAGTTGGTGCAGTGGCATCATGGAACCCAGACTGAAAGAAATCCGGTGGGAGTGAAACAGCAAGTACTGCTGCCTTCAGGGTGTCTCCTAGAGCTATAAGTATTCAGAGAAAGCCAGGCTGTGGATAGAAGTAGTAGGAAGACAAAAGACGTTATTTTTAGTTCTTGGACAAGCTAATACAACCCATAATCATGAGAGTGAGCTTCAGTTTATCTCTACTCCTTACCATAGCACATCTCCTCATAGACTGATTACTACATCTGCTCCCTTATCCCATTGCTACTGCTGCATTCTTGGTGTGACCTCTATTAACTCTTATTTTTCCTGTAGGCCTCCACACTCATCACCCTGATCCATGTGATCCCTACCCCACCATGTCTGATAATGTCATGAATTCTACAATCTTTAACAAGTCCACTTAAGATTGTCAGTTTTGCCTTCAAAAGCGGTCGTTAGGAATGTAGTCTATTTTACTTCATTTATTTTCTTCTAGTTTAATACAGGTGTTCATAAAAATGATAGCAATTATGATCATAGTGAGTTTCAAGTCTGCTCCTCTCAAACACACTCAAAGTTGCAGTTACTTTGCTTCTTCACCATAATTGCATCATGATTCATATCTAGTTGTTACCCATCTGCGTTCTGGAGCATGCCCAGCAGTAACCTTCCAGCCCACTTCACTTGTTAAGTAATTCTTAGAAGCACACTTTCTCTCCAGGGCCTATCTAGTCAGATTTCTCTAATTCCTCCCTGGCTAAGCAAATGATTCCCATTATTATTTCTTATTATCCCCTTCCCAGTTATGCTTACTGCATTTAATTTTAATTTAACAATATTGCATGCCAGTGATATAGTTATTTTAAAATTTTCCTTTTGTTGGTTTTACCAACAGAATTGGCAAGTTAGTCTGAATTAATTTATTTTATATTACCTTGTATCACACAGGTCAGAAACTGCCTAATTCAGTGTGTCTAACTAGAGATCATGCTCTATACCATTCTATTACTGCATAATAGCATGTTAGAATGGTACCTTACGAATGCCTTTTATTGATGAGTTAATAATAATGGTGATCCCATTCCTATTCTCTGTAAGTTCTTCTTTGACAGTGACAGAGAATCTCATATTTCTTCCATCTCTTGGAAGCTCACTGTAGTCCTCATAAACTTTTTTAGTTGTCAGTGCCTCTTAATTAGTCTTCCTTCTGAGAGTTTTAGTAAAGACCCTTTCTCTGAATACTTGTATCATAATGTTCTTCTGCCTCCCTTGCATTTTATTCTGTCTTTTGGGAAAATACAACAATTATGTCCTGTTCCCCTGAGTTTTTAGCACTGACTCTTAATACTTTCGCTCTTCTCACGGGGAGAATCTTTGCAATCAAGCTTAGATGTGCTCATGGCCACTTTTACCAGAGCATGATCCACAAACCTAATAGTGACTTTTGGTGACTATTCTCTGTGTGGATGCTTTCCACCTTACCAGCAAAAAGATTACGAGTCCATGAGAAGGAATTATGGACTCAAGTATTATCTTAAATAAGATGGACTGCTTCAGAAAGGAAATAAATGTTGATATAAATGACACAGAGGGATACAAGAGATTCTGTTATTATATGAAAGTTTAGGTTTTTAAGCTTTCCAAAATGGATGATTCATGACTTTTTCAAAGCCAGACATTGATTAATCTTAAAATGATAATTTGAGTTATAAATATCTAGAAAAAAGTCAAAAGAAAAGCTAATGGGATAAAATTTAACAAAATAAGTCTTGAATTTAAATTAAAATAAATTTTGTAATTACAAGTCAGAGACTGAGATCCATACTTGTCACATTTAGTTGACTACAAATCAGGAGATGGCTGTAGAATGTGGTTGTGTAAAAGGTGTAAAAACACAGGTGAAGCTATATTTATTAATGATAGTAATGATTTAAAGCATGTTTCACTTAAGAATGTATTCTGATCAGAAAAGACACTTATGCAGGCTTAGACAGCCACACAGCAGGAAACAAGGAGACAACTGGCTACAAGTTTTATTTCAGCAGTTCAACTATAGAGAGTCCTTCCTATCCTTGTCTTGGTCTAGGAAGTTTATATTTGTAATCCCATGGAAATGATATTGGCATATCAATAAGTTAATTCCAATCTAACATTTCCAGTGCAACCCACAGTGAGAATAAAGACAATAAGACATATTTATAGTTATGAGGAGATAAGGGGTCCTAAGTCTGGCGAGGATGAAGATTCATCAGAACAAAGGCCTTGACCTAGGGCCTAACCTGGATTTTATTAATTCTTGAAGAAGGGAGTGGATTGAGGCTAAGTAACTGTGAGAATGATGGGAAATACATGAGTACTGTAAGCTAGACTAGCTAGGAGGCCTGAAAGCAACTCTGCAATATGCAGAGAGGATATGCAGAAAGACCAATCTGCATAACACAATTGAGGTAGCATTTAATGTTTTGCGGGTTGATGCGTTGGCTCTGAAAAAGCAAACTTTTCCGCCCTGGGAAGTCGTAGCCTCTTACCTCAAGGCTCGAACACTGTTGACATCCCTGGAACCTCTTCATCCCACCCAGCTCAACCATGTTTTTGGAGTCACAGGGTGGGGAAACAGTGACTGTTGCCTACCTTCAAAGATTATGCATCAGCACCTCAGTTAGCCCTATTTACGTTGATTAGAGCCAATCAAAGGGAAAAGGAAATAGCCCCTCCAGCTCTGTACATATCAGTACATGGAGATAGGGCCCGGTTTAGCCAAAGTGGAGGTTATTGCTCTTTGTTCCAGGAGAGTCATCCAGGGGGTCCTCCACACTCAACAGTATCTCCGAGGTTCTTTTAGCCTTTCCCTCATGGTTCCCATCTTTCATCCACAAGACAGCAGCTGCAACCCAAACCAGCATCTAGATTCGAGGTAGAAAGAAGTCGAGAGAGTGGCACCAGCCATATTTGTTCTTTCCCCAGCATTTCCAGCAGATTTCTGATTGTCTAGAACTGTCTCACATGGCTAATCTTAGAGGCAAGGCTGGCCAGAAAGTCAGCATCTGGGCTTTCTGATGCCTGTGTCAGACATGGGGAAGAGAGGAGTTGTGTTTGGGAAGCTGATACCACCAGGCACATTGCTTGCATTGTAGCAGAAGATGCCCCTCTCCCAGCCAGTATACTACAGCTTGTTAGTTGCCAGGTAACAGCTCCAGTTCCAGTTCCTGTTACTTTTGTCTCTTAGAAATGGCTGGTCATTGTGATGCATAACTGGTCACTATGCATGGATTGGGAACTGCAGAATGTAAGGTGATGGCTACATTGTTGATGGCACATTTCTCACAGTGCAGCTCATTTATCAATTAGCATATGAGAATGCCAACGATGAGTGTAAATGAGTCTTAGCCTCAGTACTTCATACTAAAGATTTATCTGTTTACATTCGTACATGCCAAAATACTGGATCCACCACTCACACTTCTGCACTCATGGCACAGACTATAACCCAAAACTTTGACAATAAATTCCATCTCACGAAATGTTTTAATTGTGGCAAGGCCACACTAGCTGACACTGCACAGCACCTCTAAAGGCGCCAGTCCCTTTGGCTACTCAAGGTGCACCTAATCTGTGTCCATGTTGCATGAAAAGCTTACATTGAAAGAAACACTGTAAATCTAAATTTCACAAAAATAGCACACTCTTGCAGAGAAACAAACTGTATGCCCAAATCAAGGACCCCAATAAAAATAAAAGACCAGTTAATCAGTACTCTCCAATGATTCAGACCCGGTTAAACCAGTTATGTCTGGTCCAAATCAGACAACAGTCCCTCTGCTGGAGTGGATACACAGCAAAATCTTGTTTCCCTGGTTTCCCTGGTCTGCTGGACCAGAGTTCATAATTAGACTTACCAGTGACTTTGGTAAATTTCTCTGTCCCTTCCAACTCTGTCATGGTCCTCCAAGCAAATGGTATAGACTGTCAAACTGCTAAAATACACCTCTCCTGCTTGTAAAGCCAGTTCAAGATCTCCAAGCTACCAATGCCACCATGACTGCCCTCTGTTTACATTGCCTCAGTCTTCTGTCACCCACAGCCTGTGGGTACACCTGTGTGAACCTAAAAATGCTTTCTTTTGCCTTCAATTGGCTTCTGTCAGCCAGCCCTTTTTCACAACTGACTTGGACCTCAACCTCCCAGAGTTTCAAAAACTTATTTCCTTTTTGAAAAAGCACTTCTGATTAATGACACCCAACCTGCCTGCTGGAAAGGCACAAAGGTTCTGCTGAATATCTGACAGAAACTGGTTACAAGAAAGAAACTCCACAAATTACTTGAAGACACTGGCTTCCACAGAATCTGGATCCTTGAGTTCACAAAAACAATGATGCTTACTCAGACTGTTAGCTCCTGGGAGCATCCAGTGGCCTAATTGTACAAATACTTGGATACAGTTGCTAAGGGCTCTCTCCCCTCTTTGCCTTTGTGCTCTAATGGCCACTGTCCTTCTGATCAAAAAACTGACAAGCTCACCTTAGGCTGAGACCTAACTGTCCAGGTGCCACATGCTATGCTGGACCTCACCAAGTACCAAGGACTCTTATACAAAAAAATCCTTGCCTGACTCTCGTGGCAACCATGACTGCCTGGCACTGACTGATAAACTGTCAGACTTAAAAATGGATCCCCTGACAGATGCTGAGTACACCCTGTTTATGAATGAAAGTAGCTCTGTTAAGAATAGAGTCTGACAGGCTAGGTATGCTGTGGTCACCTTAGACAAACTTGTTTTGGCCAAAGCTCTCCTGCTGTAGCTTCCTGTTGCTGTTTGGAAACCTGCCACCAATACAAAATAATTTGATCCAGAGGCCTAAGTTCCCTCCAGAGATCCAATTGACTGAAATATCAACTGCAGCCAGAAAAACTTCACCTGGTACTTCTAGAAGACCAGAGCCAGACCTGCCCCCACTGTTTCTTCTGCAAGCTCAAGATGCAGTACTGACACTCATACCCCTGCTGCCAGCTCAGGTTTTAGCATCTGTGTCACCGGCCCTGACCTCATGTAATATAGTGGACTCTCCCCACTTAAAGATATATAGATAGGTTACACAAAAATAAAACATAACCCTACAGAAACAGCTTGTAACTAGCTCCACAAAAGTTTAGTTAAAAGAGCAGCTATACCTGTAGACACTCCTGCATATACATATAATCTAGATGCATATTAATTACCTTTACAAGTTTCAAAAATTCAATTTTAGATCCACCATTCCAGAGTTAGAAGAGTCCATCCAGACAACTGCTAAACATTTAGCTGGACAGCTCCTCTGGAGCTCACACTGAAGAGATGATTCACTCAAAGCCCTGATCTGGCCACTCTGGATGCTGACCAGTCCACACATGGCTGAAGCTTGAGGACACTGTTCACAGGGTTGCTCTATACTTATTCCCCTTGATTTTTGTGCTGCATACCCCAGTCCTTGCCTCCCCACCCTCCTGTTAACTTATTTTTTTGCCTTAAACTCTATGGACAGTTCCCCTGGGAGAACAGAACAATCAGTCAAACACTTTACCAGGATTTGACAAGCATCCAAAGACACTGGACACTCTCCTAGATCAGATTAACTCCCTCACTGCCTTGCCAGAGTAGTGTTACAGAACAGGCCTAAATTACATCTCTTCCTAAAAGAAACTTAAAAAAAAACTCTATAAAAAGACAATCTTGAGGACCTTGGCTAGGGCCCATCCTAAGATTACAGACAATGCTGATGTTATTGCTTCTACTTGGGCCTTGTCTCAAAAGATCTCATGTATTATGCCCAGCAAAGATTTGCCAGGGAAACTAAAACATAGGGGAAATTATTGGGAAGCAGAAACACCAAAACAACACCCAAGATTTGGAGGCAGATTTATTTACGTCAATGGGCACTGGTCAGGATCACTCCCAAAATATCAGGCCCTGATCTCTTGTGGTGTAGGGTTTATATGGGATAAGCAAGCAGGAAGTACAGAGGGAGAATGGCTTGTCAGTTGGGGAATGGTTCTCACAATATGTATCATAGTGACCAGATATGCATCATAGTGACCAGCCATTTCTAAGAAACAAAACTAACAGAACCTGTAACTCTATTATTTTTATTTTATTTTAAAGAGAAAAAAATAACAAAATTTCAAAACATGATAATTAGAGGGTAACAATGGTTAAAATATTGTGTATTGTTATCTCTAAATTAATTACTCAGAATACAAGATATCTGCATTCAATTGTCCAAACAATATCAGCATAAACCATTCTTCTCAATGAACTAAGAGAAATTAGTAGTATAACTAATGTATATGTATACACACACACACACATTATTTTTCAGCTTCTCACACAAGGGAGACAATATGATTCTTACATGTGAGTCTGATTTATTTTACTTATGAGTATGGTCTCTAGTTGCATCCATTTACTTATAAAAGTCTCAAGTTCATCCTTCTTTATGGCCGAATAGTACTCCATTGTATAAAAATACCACATCTTTTTTTTCCATTCTTTGGTTGATGAACATTTAGGTTGTTTCCAAGATTTAGCTATCACAAATTGCGCTGCTATAAACATGGGTGCACATGTATCTTCTGGGAAGATACCCAGAAGGGGAATAGCTGGGTCAACTGGGACCACTAATCCTAGATTTTTTGAGGAATCTCCACACTGATTTCCACAGTGGCTGCACCAATCCACACCCCCATCAACAGTGGAAGGGTTCCTTTTTCCACACAGCCCCTCCAGCATTTGTTATCGGTTGATTTCTTGATAATAATCATTCTTTCCAGGGTGAGGTAGAATCTCAGTGTTGTTTTAATTCGCATCTCTCAAATGAGCAATGATGTTGAATATTTTTTCATACATGTATTTGCTGATCGTATTTTTTCATCTTGAGAAGTGTGTGTTCATCTCAGATGCCCATGTTTGGATCGGGTCTTTAAATTTGAGAGGTCTAATTTTTTAAAAATTCTTTATATGTTCTAAATGGAAGTCCTTTGTCTGAGGAACAGCTGGAAAACATTTTTTCCCACATTGTGGGTTGTCTCTTCATTCCGTTGGTGGTTTCTTTTGCTGTGCAAAAACTTTTTAATAAAACGAGATCCCAGTTGTTGATTCTTTGTGATAGTTCCTGTGCAATTGGAGTTCTATTTATAAAGTCTTTGCCTATACCAATGTCTTCAAGAGTTTTACCTATTCTATCTTCCAGCAGATTTAATGTTTCTGTTTTAATATTTAGATCTTTGATCTATTCTGAATTTAATTTAGTGTATGGTGAAAGATATAGGTCCAATTTTAATCTTTGTTATGTGCAGAGCCAGTTTTTCCAGCACTATTTACTAAAGAGGCTTTCTTCCAGTGAATGTTGCAACCAGAACTATTATCTGGGCAACTAACAAACTGAAATATACTGGCTGGGGGCGGGGGCAACTTCTGCTACAGTATTAGTTCTGATCCCCAGAGCAACTTTGAGGAGCAGACATTTGTTGACTTTATTTGACCATGGAACTAAACAACAGTCAGAAATTCTCCAAAATTAAGTCCATTTGAGAACAGCATTGCAATGGGAATGTGTGTGCTATAGTAAACAATGTGTGGAGACACAGGGCTGGCAGTGGGGGTTAAAGGCAAAATGAAGAGGATTACATAAGTTGTTTTGAACTAATTACCTTTGGATACATAGATCAGTAACAAGGGGTGTATTAGTCCAAGGTTGTCCAAGCAGGAATTGGACAGAAGTCCTTACATAAGTATTTT
The DNA here is from genome assembly GCA_004365215.1 of Cuniculus paca. Classification (NCBI taxonomy): domain Eukaryota; kingdom Metazoa; phylum Chordata; class Mammalia; order Rodentia; family Cuniculidae; genus Cuniculus; species Cuniculus paca. Next base: position 5,339 of record RJWT010035744.1, on the reverse strand, counting down.
CTGTGTAGGTTTTAATGACCATTATGCAAGATTCTGGCTCTGACAGACTTTTGATAATTTTTATAATTAGGTGTACATACATGAGATCTTCACAACCTCCTTGCTTCATAGATTTTGTTTTGTAGGATTTGACACAAGGGACTCCATTTTCATTCTGGCATTTTTTTTTACATTAGTTTAGGAAATCATAGCACCAGAGACATTACTTATATAGTCTCTAATGCCTATAGTAATCCTGAATGGTAAGCATGAAAAATTAGAATTAGTAAGATAAAAAAATAGAAAATATATAAAATTCCAATTTAAAAAAGTCATGGTTCTAATTCAGACCAGGTTGGATCAAAAACCCATGTCCCTTCCATTAGATCACATTATAGTGTTCAGGTCACAGGTATTCTGGAAGGAGGAATCATATTCAACCTAGGAGTTACTACTAGTGTTCACCCCATTTTGACTAATCTTTAAACAAAATACAAAGCACAGCACACAGACAGAAAAGTACACAAGTCTACATCTATAGCTCTATGATTTTTTTCTATGTAATCAGAGTAAGAAACAAAATACTATGACTCTGCAGGAGAGCTTTCTCCATGCTCTCTTGAAGTCCCTAATCCATTTTCATTCTTTATCTTCAACAACATAGTTTAGTTTTGCCTGTGTAAGTATCAGCCTTATACTTCATATAAATTAGATTATGTGAAGTAGTTCACAGGCTCTGACCTTCCTGGGATCTAAAAGGGAAGCATGTCTCAAGCTCAGAGGTTCAGTTATAAGAACCAGTTTAAAAGCTCAAAACTAGCTTAAAGTAGGATCAAGGGTGACTTACTTTTAACATTTCAAGTCCTTTCCTGCTGGCTAAGATTATTTTGACCTTCATGGCCTTTAAGGGGGTTTCTTACTCATTTGAAAATATGGAGAAGGTGTCTTGGTTACTTTTCTCTCATTGCTGGGAAAAAATACCCAACACCCAAAATAAAGAAAGGAAAGGTTTATTTAACTCACTGTTTGCGGAGGTTTCAGCTCATAATCAGCTGGCTCCAAGGCAAGGTGGCGTGGCACCAGGGTGACACTTCAAGGCAGCAGCCAGCAAAAGCAGCCAGAACAAAAGGGGGGGAAAGAGCAAGCCTCTTCTCCTGCCTTATATTGTAAGCAGGCTAACCCCACCCCCACCCCCAGCATGTCACCTCTGTGCCCTCCTCTTGCACAGGCTGAGGATGTTTACAAAGTAAGGATCCTGACTCCTTGCTGAGTCTCTTAGTTAAATTTCTAAACTTCTCAAGTTGATACAATATATCAACCATAACAAGGCAATCTAGTTCTTTCTATAAAAAGTACATCAATGCAAAACAAAATCTTGCTTGTAATTTTAGGGAGCTTACAAACTCTAAAGTTCACCTGTGAATTCCCTGGGGGGTTGTAGAGAACAGGGAAGAATTTTTTGCTATAAACTGGAGCAGGAATAAGTTTGTCACAGGAGGAAACACAGTGCCAGCGTTGGAAAAAGACTTGGGAAACCTGGGAAATGCCCCCAGCACAAGAACTCTTTTGATAGTTACTTTTTATTCATTTTTTTAATGGAAAAAACATGACCATGCAGTGAAAAAGGATACCAGTAAATCAAATTCTATATCCTCATTAAATTCCCAGTCTCCTCATTGATAATGCCAGATCCAGTCTCTAATCCCAGAAACAACCGCTGTTACTACTTTGTGTATCTGCCTAAAATTGTTTCTAACATAGAATACGACCTAGTTATTCTACTTACGGTTTCTATTCCCACCGATTCATATTCGTTCTAAAACATTAGGTTATGTCATTTCCCTGTTCATAAACATTTAAGGGTTCCTTGTTTTCAATATCACGAAGTGCAAACTCTCTAACTTGGCATTCAAAGCTGGAGACTCTGAAATCCCTTTCCGGTAACTAAAACATAAAACAAAACAAAGCACTTGAAATCTTGTGTGTCCCCTAGGAAAAAGATACCTCACCCCATAATTCTGAACACCCAGCTGTCATTTTTTGCCAATTCTTCCATTGAGATATCTCTCACATTTCTTCCTTTATTTCAAATCTTATTAACACTTTCCCCAGCCCCTGACTTAGGGCTATGGTCTGGTTCAGGGCACAATGGCTAGTGTAGCCTTTGAGAAGTTTTTCTTAGATCACTTCATTTCCCTCTCAAGCACCTAAAGTGAGCCCCATGTAAACTCCTTTATCTAAATAGCCATAGTGGAGAATCAAGTGATTGAAACGGAAGCCAAATGATTGCAGACATGTTATTCTCTACAAGGACAGAGCCAGACTTTCTGAGAATGGAGTTGATAATCTGGGGGGACTTTCTTTAAAAAGGAAATATAAAACTAAAAATTAATAATTAGATACAAAAGTGACAATTTACTCAGAAACTTATTAGAGTTAAATCATATCACAAATATAATTCATAAAAAGTAACAGCATTTTACTAAAGTACAGGGACTAGAGCAGTTACCAATGATCTTACAGATTTTGGCAGAATTCATTGTGATTTCACACTTTAAATTTCCTATTGCACAAATTTGTCTTTTCTTTCCCTATTTTGATAAGGTTGGCTAAGGGTTTGTCTATTTTGTTTAATCTTTCAAAGAACCAATTCTTCAATTTATTGATTCTTTGAATTGTTTTTTCGGTCTCAAATGCACTAATTCCTCTTCTGATCCTTATAATTTCCTTCCTTATACTACCTTTGGATTTGGATTCTTTTTGTTTTTCTATAACCTTGAGGTTCATTGTTATGTTATTTATTTGAGCTTGCTCTGTTTTTCTGATGTAGGAATTCACCGCTATAAACTTCTTTCTTAGGACCACTTCCTTTACATCCCATAGGCTTTGGTATGCCATACTGTCATTATTGGAAAATTCAAAAGAAATGGATAGATTTCTAGATATATAAGAATTACTAAAGCTGAATCAAGAGGATATAAAAATTCTAAATAATCTAATATCAGTAAATGAAATTGAAGAATTAAAAAACTACCTACTAAGAAGAACCCATGCCCCCACCTACTACCAAATTCTATAAAAATGTTAGAGTAAATCTAGTCAATACTCCTCAAATTCTTTAATGAAATTGAAAAGGAAACAGCACCCCCAAAGTCATTTCTGGAAGCAAGCATTACCCTGACTTCAAAACCAGGAAAAGACTTAATCAAAAAAGAGAACTGCGGACCAGTCTTCTTAAGAAACATACATGCATAAATCTTCAATAAGATACTAGCAAACAGAATGCAGCAAATTATCAAAAAGATAATACACTATGACTGAGTAGGATTCATCCTGGGGATGCAGAGATGATTCAACACATGCAAATCAATGAATAGAACCAAGAACAAAAACCACATGATCATATCAATAGATGCAGAAAAAGCATTTTCAAAATTCAATATTTATTCATGATAAAAACCCTAAAGAAAATTAGAATAAATGATTTTAATTTCAATCTGATAAAAGCCATGCATGACAAACCCATAGCCAACATCATGCTAAATGGAGAAAAACTGAAAACTTTCACTCTAAAGTCAGGAACAAGATAAGGATGCTCACTATCACCACTCTTATTCTATATGGTCCTGGAAACATTAGCCACTGCAATTAGACAAGAGAAAGAAATAAAAGAGATATAGATAAGAAAGGAAAAAGTTAAATTATCATTATGGTTGATGACACAATCTTCTACATAGAAGACCCCAAAAATTCCACCAAAAGAATCCTAGAATTAATAACTAAACTCAGGAGCATTGCAAGATAGAAAGTCACCACTCAAAAATTAATAGCGTTCTAGTACACCAATGATAAACGCACTGAGAGAGTAATTAGGGAATCAACTCTAGAGTGAGAATTAGGGATGCCTTTCACAATAGAATCAAGAAAAATGAAATACTTAGGAATTAACTTAACCAAGGAAATGAAAGACCTCTGTTATGTTGTTATATTGTGTCAACTTGAGAAGTTTAGAAGTTTAACTGAGAGACTCAGCAGGGAGCCAGGGTTCTTACTTTGTTAATATCCTCATTCTGTACAAAGGAGGGCAAGGAGATTTTGTGTTAGACCCGTCCTGAAGGTGGGTGTGGCCTGTGTACAATATAAAGGAGGAGGAGAGGCTTGTTTTCTCTTTTTTTGCTCTGGCTGCTGACTTGAAGTGTTGCCCCTGTGCCATGCCACCCTGCCTTGGAGCCAGCTGATTATGGACTGAAATCTCCAGAAACTGTGAGCTAAACAAACCTTTCCTTGCTTCACTTTGGGTGTCAGGTATTTTTTCCCAGCAATGAGAGAATAGTAGCCAAGACAACCTCTACAATTAAAACTGTAGTACTCTGAAAAAGGAGACGAAAAAATGAAAAGATTAAAAAAAAATAAAAAATGAAAAGATTTCCATTGTTCATGGATAGGCAGAACCAATATAGTGAGAAACTTCCCAAACTGTTATACACATTTAAAGGAATCCCAATCAAAATACTAATAGCATTACTCACAGAACTAAAGAAGGCAATCCTAAAATTCATATGGAACCAGAAAAAAAAATCTAGACTAGGAAAAGCAATTCTGAGAAACAATGGCAAGGCAGGAGACATCACAATCCCTGACTTCAAATTATACTACAAAGCTATGATGATAAAAACAGCATCGTATTGCCAAAAAACAAAAAGAAAAATAGTCTTGTGGAGCAGAAACAACTCCAGGTACACTCAGGAACCTTATCTTTAACAAAGAACCAAACATCTTTGTTGGAGGAAAGATAGCCACTTTAACAAATGGTGCTGGGAAAAATGACTTGCCATGTGCTGATGATTGAACATAGACACATATCTCTCACCAAGCACTAAATTAAAATAAAAAATGGATCAAAGTTCTAAATATTAAAACAGAAACAATCTGCTGTAAGTTGAGTAAGTAAAACTCTTGAAGACAGAGGTGTAGGCAGACTATGAACAAAACTGCAGTTGTTCTGCAAATATTATGAAGAATCAACAAATGAGATCACATAAAATTAAATAGCTTTTACCCAGCAAAGGAAACCACTAATAGAGTGAAGAAAGAACCTAGAGAATAGAAAAAAATTGCCAGCTACTCCTCAAACAAAGAACTTGCACATGAAATATATAAAGAACTAAAAAAAAAAAAAATCAGATACACCAAATTTAAGGACTCAATATATAAAAATGTGCATATGAAGTGAATATACATTTCTCACATGAAGAAGTACAAATGGCCTGCAAATACATGAAAAATGTCCAGCCGGGCGTGGTGGCTCATGCCTGTAATCCCAGCACTCGGGAGGCTGAGACAGGTGGATCGTTGTGAGT
>RJWT010035743.1:0-13430 GCA_004365215.1 Cuniculus paca | reverse complement strand
GTTTCTATATGTTTTACTTACCTTTATGTTACAGTCTATCTTAATACTTAGAAAAGTTTCTGGTATTATTTCTGTAAACAGGTTTTTCATGCCATTTTTGTTGTCTTCTAATTTTTCACTGTTATGATTTATATTTAGATGTGTCCCTAAATTCTCACAAGAACGTAGGCAGGGCTTTGGGAAGGCGATTGGATTATGAGGGCTTATAACTGTCATGTTTTAAAGAGCTGGAGTCTGGTCATAAGAGTTTGTCCCTGGAATAGTGACCTAGAAAGTTTTATTTTCCTCCCCAGCTCCTCCTTTGATTTTTCTCTGTTTATCTGCCTGCATGCTATGAACAGATTCCCTCAGTTCTCCTGCACCATGCACCTCTGATGTATACCTCTGTCATTCCATCTTGTCTTGAGACCAGCTATGAACTGAAACTGCTGAGAACAGTGAGCTGAAATAAACTTCTCCTCTTTTAAGCTGAGGGTGTTAGGTATTATGTTCCATTGAGGAGGAAAGTAACTGAGACATTCACTAATTCCAGTTAATCTTAGATTAATCTTCTTTGTGTCATCCAGCAATTGTTGTTTCCATTTTATATGTTCTTTTGTTATTTTTAGGTTCATCTGAATATATACTCTCTAGCATTGGTCCTATAATCTAGTGCTGACACTCTCCCCTCACACTGTGCACTTTTTGATGCCCATACTTTCAGTTTATCATCTTGCTTTCTGTTTGGCAAATTTCATGAACTGAAATTTTGCTAAAGTAGCCATTCATGTTTCAATCATTTTGTTTGGCTCAGTTATCTTTTTATGAGTGCCTTCTGTAAGCTCTTTGATCATTTTGTTTATTAAAAACATTATCTGTTTAGTTATATCATCTTTGAACTTGCTGAGCACCATTTTGTTCTGTTTTTTGTCTTTTATCACTTCATATAACTAAGTTACGTGGTTTATAATTTTCTTTCTGTTATGGTTCAAGTCCAGATGTCCCCCCAAAGTCACATGCAGTCAGTGAATGGCTTCTAGAGTTTGTGAATGACTCATGATCCAATGCTGGGATTATAGGTGTGAGTGCCACCCCTAAGTGGGTGTGGCTTACATACAATATAAGGGACAGAAAGAGGCTTCTGTCCATACTCCTCCCCTTATGTTCTTGTTGTTTGTGCTGTTTTCCACTGCCCTGAACTGTTGCACTCTGCCATGTGCCACTTTGCCTTGGAGCCAGCTGATTTTGAACTGAAACCCCAAAAACTGTAAGCTAAATAAACCTTTCCTTTTCTACTTTTGAAGGTTGGGTATTTTGCCCCAGCAATGAGAGAAAAGTAATCAACACATTTCCCTTGATTCCCCATTGATAAGTTTTGTGGGAGCTAAGAGTTTTTAAAGACATTTTGTTGCTTAGTGTGTGTGTGTGTGTGTGTGTGTGTGTGTATGCTGAGTTTTGCAGGATTATTCTAGTGGAAAGACTTTTGTTAGTGTAGGGATATCTTGAATTAGTGTCAGCTTTCAGAGATGCACTCTGGGCATGCCTAACCCTAGGCCTTTTTGTATGTTCCAATATCCAAGCAGCTCCATCAGTTGAGAAGGTTAGGGTACAGTGTAAGAAATAAAAGGAGAAAAAAAGATTTGCTGCAAGGACAGACTTTACCGAAGATAAAGTTCTGAGAGAAGCCATTGGCTCTGAAGTACCAAAAGCAGCTCTCTCTTATAGAGTGAGTGTTTATGGTTCTAAAGCAAATGATGAAGTTAAGCACCTGCTATTCTCAGGAAGGGGTCTTTGAGTCTGTGATCACTTGTCTATCTCATATTTGTTCAAGTTTTCTTATGCAGGAGGCTGAAAATTCCTTGATCTGAAATTTTTTTTACAATAAAATAGATTTAGTGTACAGTATAATTATGGGGTACAGAAAAATATGGGTAAGTGTTGCAACTCATGAGAAAATGTCCATGGCTTTTCTTTTCATGCAATGGAAATGAACAAGCACTCAGTTTCCCAGAAGTGTGTGCAACTTTGTTAATCATGCAAAGACAAATCAGATATTGGAACACACTGAAAACAAACTACTAGCAATAACAATGCCACCCTGGCCATAGCAACAAAATCAGCAATGGTAGTGTCAAAGAGAAAGCTGATGTTGACATAGCAGGAGACCAAATAAAAGCCAACCTGTAACACATTTAAAAGTAGAAAATAGACCTGTAATTATAATATAGACACAAAGATAAAACAAGCATTGACACATAGTAAATATCTAGTAAATGCAAGAATTATGCCACTATAAACAGTAGAAAACAATTTAGCAATAACAGCATAGAGTTAACAGAATATAATGAAGCTCAGTACTAACACTAATAAAAACAAAAGATATTTGGAAGTAGAAAATGGAAAATAAAAATTTTGAAAAGAAAATGAGAATGAGAAAAGTGAAGTAAAGCATCCCAATAAGAAATAAAATAATATAATATAATTAGATAAAAGTAATAGAAAAACAACCAAGAAAAAGAAGAAAATCATAAAACAGTATAACAGTTTAAAAAAGAAAACATGATTAAAAACAAAAGAAAGAAAGAAAGAAAGAAAGAAAGAAAGAAAGAAAGAAAGAAAGAAAGAAAGAAAGAGAAAGAAAGAGAAAGAAAGAAAGAAAAAGAAAGAATACACACCCCTTGAGTGGACAAAAATAGCAATGAATTAAAAAAAATTCCTCCATGTTTTTGAATGAGTGGTTTCCTTCCTGGTTCGACAGGAAAACCCCTAGACATGGGGGAGGGATCGTGAGTCACTACTAAGATTTGTTTTGTTTCCACATTTACATTTTTGTGTGTGAATATTGAATGCTGCCCTTTTTCTCCTGGGGATGATTGGTCACCAGTGTCCCCTGTAGGGGTGAATTCACTGTGGCTACTTCTGGTCTCCATGTCCCTTTCTACACGCTAAATGATGACTTTCTTTGCCTAATCATGGCTTTCTTATAGCCTGTGTGTTTGTGATGTGGTCTCTCTTTGTAGAGGCCATCTGTTCATAGAACCTAGGCTCTGGAAACTTTCTAAGGTATATTCCTGCTCATGTTGGTGGATGGTGAAGACAAACATTACAGAGTTCTGTGCTGGATGTAGGCAGTACAGAGATCAAATGAGGCTTAATGAGTTACCGGAATTAATACCACCAGTGTCAGACACAGAACCCTCCAAAATTTACAGAAGATTGACCTTGCCTCTTAGCATTGGTTGTGGGAGCCTGTGTCCTTCCAACATGAATGTAAACTTCTTGGGTGTCTATGAGTAGCTCACATCCTCTTACCAGCTACGTCTTTTTCTATTTTCCAACCAATTCCTGTAGTAGTGGTGCCAGAAACACTCAATAGTAGTTGCTCTGCTGTTCTGTTTTAAATGAGTAACTCCTTCCTCGAACGGATCCTGAGTAAATTCCCTCAGTTATGGTGGGTGCTGCACTGGCTTCTTTTTGCAATTCTAAATTGCCATTTAATGTTTCTTTCAGAGTAAAACCCCATGCTCTTTTTGTAGTTTACTGTAACCATGGGCTTTGCTTGAAGCTAGAGCTTCTGTCTTATTATATTGTTTCTCCCCAGGACTGCTGGCTGTCTCTGAGGTTGTTTTACATTAATAAAGACAGGTCCTCCTTCTCAGGAGATGGCAATATCTTTTCACACTGCTACATTCTTTTCTTTGCACTGTGCTCAGTTTTTAGATTCTCTGTAGTTTCTAGTTTTCTTATCGACTCCCTCCTGTTTCCTGGAGTTATAATTCTGTTTTATTTTATTAACCCAGTTGGTGTTATATAGGCATTTCAATTTCAGGTCCCATAGAAACCGTATTTTGTAGCTGGTGTTTACCATTTTTTAATTATCAGATGTTACTTTGCATAACTTTCTCCAGACTTGAGAGATCTCTTAGGTAAATATGGTGGCCCAGTGAAAGTGCTGCAAAGATGACATACTCCAAATACCCATTGTCTGATGGTTCTTCAGGAGAAGTTGTTACTTGGATACTGAGAAGATCCTCAGAAAGATCCAAAGAGAAGTGTAGAGAATGAGTTCTAGGGGAAACAAGGTCTTCTTTGTTCTTTTTCCTCAACATGGTTTTCATATTTGGAGTTTGTTGAGGTTTCATATATAGTTTAGGATTTTTACTGGATTTATGGAGAATGTCATTTGACTTTTTTTATGGATTACATGGAATTTGTAGATCAGCTTGGATAATATGGACAATTTAGCAACATTGATTCTTCCAATCCATCAACATGAGTGTTTATTTTATTGTTTGTGTGTGCATGTGAATGTGTGTGGGTGTGTGTGAGAGAGAGAGAGAGAGACAGAGAGAGACAGACAGAGATAGAGATAGAAAAGGAGAGAGGTATGGGCTTCTTAAATTTATTTTATTACTAACAAATACTGGTGAGGCTGTGGGGAAATAAGAATCCTTGTCCATGGTTAATAGGAATGTAAACTAGCAAAACCATTATGGAAATCAATATGGAGAATCCTCAAGAAAACTAAAAATACAAATTCCATTTGACCCAGCCATTCTCCATCTAGTTATCATCCCAAAAAGCTACAGACATCCTATTACAGTAATACATGCATACTGATGTTTATAGCAGCACAACTTTTAATAGCTAAATTGTGGAAGCAACCTATGACATATGTCTATCAACAGATAAATAAATAAAGAAAATTTACACACAGTGTAATACTATTCACTAAAGAAAGATATACTAAAGAAAGATAAACTTTGGTCATTCATAAAAATCTTCATGCACCTTGAGACCATAATACTAAGTGAAATAAATCAGACACACAGGCTTAACACATATGGTTTCTTTTTTATAAGAAACCCAAATTATAAAGACCAAAACAAGAATAATAGTAAAAATAGAATAATAGGAATTAGGAGAGATCTTTCTCAAAAGGGAAGATGATTAAGAAATCCCTTTCTCAAGAGGAAAAGGGGCTGAAAGGGAAGGAAAAAGAATGTAAAAAGAAGTTGAGATGTATGTGTACATGTACCAACTCTACATGAGGAATGTAAATATTGTGCAGCACTGCACACATGTGCTAATAAAAAATAAATAAAATAGTTTGAAAATAAATTTCTTTTATAAATATTTTGTAATTTTCATTATATAGACTTCATTTTAGTCAAATTTGTTAGGTAATTTTGTGTTTTGTAGCCACTGCAAATACGACTGGTATCCTGATTTCTATATCAAATAATTCACTATTTCCATGTAGCAACACTACTGAGGTGGTACTGTTTCTTTTGGCACAGAAATACAACTATTGTTTGATCTCACTTAAATGTGAGAAATAAAAAAATTGATCTCACAGAAGTTGAGAATGGTAGTCTAAGTCAGATAGTAGTGAGAATTTGGGGTGGGTTATTGCACAGTAGCTTGGTATTTGACATCTTAAGGACTGTACATTTCAAAAAAAATCCTAGAAGAAATGATTTTAAATGATTTCACATAAAGAAGTGATGCTTGAGGAGACGCATATGTTTGATTTGATTATATAAGTTGCCCAAAGTATAAATGTATGAAAGTGCCATATCATTCCATTAATAAACACAGCTTTAAAGTTTCTGTGGCTCAATTTAAAAAATTAATTTAATTTAAACTAAAACACTTTTTCTAATTCTTCCTCTTATCCTTGTATTTCATTGCAAAACCCCTCTTATTTCCTCAAACTTTCACACTTCATTTTTCATTGATTAAAATGTGCATTTCCTCTTCTGTTTCATGCTATCTCAGGAAAGCTTTCCATGTCACTTTTCACTGTCACATATTTACATTTTATCTTTCTTTTATGTATGGTTTAAACCTGTAACAGCAGAGTTGAAAAGTGAAATAGTATAAGGCATGATCTTTGCTCTTTCATATGTTAAACAATTTGTCTATCATTAAATATTGTTTTTGTAACTTAGAGGCTTTGACAAGAATACTCAAATTATACCAATTTATTATTTCTCTTATATGAGAAACTCAGATTAAAAATAAAAAGTAAAATGAAAGATAGATGATGGAAGTAAGGAGTTAGATCTTTATCAAAGGGGAAGGGGATCAACGGATGAGGGAGAGGATAGGGAGGGAAGGAAAGAGGATGAAAAACAGAATTAAGATGTATTATGTACATATACCCACTCCTCACAAGGAATTTAAATGCATATACTACACACAGGTATTAATAAACTAAACAAAGAAATTTGAGAAATTAAGTACCAATTAGTTTCCAATTATCTACTCAGACATGTGAAAGAACTAAAGATTAGGAAGTGGTATGAGACTTAGAAAAGTACATACAGAATATTACTGACAATTCAACATTCTTTTTTTCTTAAATTGGGTATCACTGGATAATGATCACTATCAAGATGATAAATCCATTGCATCTAGACAGAAAGCAATACATATTTTGTTTATTTGATATTTGATATTAATACTCTTGATAAAAGTAAAGAAATGGGATCATCAGTAACAGAAGTGAGGGATCTAACATTTTTTAATTTCTTTTTTTTCTCTGTGTGTGTGTGTGTGTGTGTGTGTGTGTGTGTGTGTGAAACAGGATCTCACCATGCAGATCTTTTGTCCTTAAAATCATTATGGAGCCCAGGTTGAGGGAGGAGGACCAAATGTAAAAGCTCACCTGATCAATTTAACAAGATCATGTCCCAAATAAAAATGATGCCTGGTGATATAGCTCAGTGTGAAGGCCCTGATTCAATCCCTAACACCACAAAAGTAACTACCTAACTGACTTACTAACTAACTAACCAGCTCACTCACTATCTAACAAAGGGAAAAAACTTTGCTACTTAATGGAAAAGTTATTACTCTCACTCAGACATTAGGAGTTTAAAACATGTAACACAGTAATTGAAGAACTGTATTTTTATTTCATTTTAGTAGATTTAAATTTAAATTTAAATGACCATATGTGGCTAGTGGCTTTCTATTGGGCACCACAGTTCTAATTAATTATTGTGTTGTGAATAATTACTATAAGCTCTCTGCTATTATGTGGTATGGATTAATTTTCTTCACTTTAACCTGAAAGTTGATTCATATCCCAGTTTTTCATAGTAACAATTTAAAGTTGTATCATTTTTCAATTCCTTGAAAACCATTTAATTCCCTGGTAGTAACATTTGTGAATAAAAAAAGTTTATTATCTACGATGGATTACAACCTCCTAATTTATTACAAGGCTGCTTTGCCCAGTTTCAGGGCTTTACATCTTTTTTTTTCTATTCAAAGTTTAGGAAATTAAATTCATTATTGATTTACCTACTTTATCTTGTACTTACATAAATTTTTGGCCCCATTTCTTTTGTATCTTCATGTTTTTAACTGAAAGATTACCATCATGTTTATGTGTTATAGGATTGTACACACATGCATATTATTTGATACTGAGTCAGGACAATGTATTTGTTTCATGTCAATAGTCTTATTAAAATGTACAAGAGCTTGCTAATCTTTTTGGTTGTGCCAACACAGGATTGGTAGCCTTGCGTTTAAAGAGGAAGAAAATAGCAATAAAATCTACTATAGTTCTCCCCATCCTCTTCCTTAGGTTATGCGTTATTATGCATCATTTGAATTTGATGCCTTTTATTTTTTCTTAATTTCCTTACTTGAAACTTTGGCTTCAACTTTTCTTCTAATTAACACAGAATTGTGAAATCTTAAAATTTGCTTCATCACCATGCATCATTATTTATCACAAATGCACACTGTTGTCCAGAAACAGTAAAGTTAAACTTTAGTAATTTTACTTACATGTTAAAAAGAATAGGATACACCATTGTTCTTCTATACCATTCAAAACTAGAAAAATAGAAAATTTAAGTGGCTCTAAAATCCATCAATCAAATATATTAATATAACATATTTTAAAAATTTTGGAAAAAATTTAGATAAATTTTTAGTACATATTTGTGCACATAATGTTTACATTCTTTGTGTGGAAGGTACATGAAGATAACATATCTCGATTCCTTTTTTCACCCCCTTTCCCTCACACCTTCCCCTCTTCCTCCATTGTTTGATCACCTTCCTCTTTAGAAAAGTTCTATCTTTCTACCTCCTACAAACCAGTACAACAACTGTGGCAATCAGTATGGAGAGTCCCCCAAAACCTGCAACTAGAAATTCCATTTGATGCAACTATTCCCATGCTAGGTGTCTTCCCTTCCCAAAGATATAAAGGGATCATAGTATCATGCCATACATGTACCCATGTTTACACCAGCACAATTCCTATAGGTAAATATTGGAAATGACCCATATGTCCATCAAAAGATAAAGAAAATGTGCTATTTACACATAAAGAAGTATTATTCTGCCTAAAAGATAAACTTGAGTCATTCATAGGAAAATATGTGCACGTTGGTACTATAATGTTAAGTGAAATAAATCAGACACACAAGTTTAAATATTGCATGGTTTCTATTATGTGAGAAACAAACCATAAATAATAAACAAAATATTTTTAAAAGTTTAAGTATGTTACATTGATTTCCCTTACAATCATTCTTTATAAGAACTATAGTAAATTAATCAAATGTAATTAATGCAGAAGCCAGGTTTCATCATGTTGCTTTTTGTCACCTTATGTGAATATTATGCAGCTCATCTACATCTGGTTTTCCTCTTTTTCTGAGCACATTCCCTAAACACTTGGGGATTTAGGTATCAGCAAGTGATTCCTTGTGTTCAAAATTCTTGGAGGTGCATGTTGCTTGTATTGTTACCTATAATCATTGAATTATCAATATATTTTGATATTAATGTATTTATGGGTTTCTCTGACAATTAGGAATTTTCTGATATTTAGGGATTTACTCATAATATCCTCCATGTCATCTCAGGTAAAATGAGTTGTAGTCCATATTCTGATAATATATTCAGGTTTCATGGATGCTGGTTATTTTCTAGAGTGGTTACACCAATTCACATTCTATTCAACATTACATGAGTTTTACTTACTTCTTATTTTCAATGAACACTTACATAGTTTTATCAGGTTTTAAAAGAAAAAGTTATTGCGGTGAATTTGCTATGGTATGGAGGTAGGTTAGAAATAAAGCTAGGAAGAAAGGAAATAAGAAAAACCATAATTTTTAAATTTTACCTTGTTTTTGAGGCAGGGTCTTGCTCTACAGTGTAGGCTTGCCTTGAACTGATTATACAGTGCAGATTAGCCTCCAACTAACAGCTATCCTCTTGTCTCTCCCTCTGGAGTCCTGGAATTACAGGTATGTGCCACCATGCCCAGCTTAAACTGAACTTTAAAGACTGTAACTTCAGAACGCAAAGTAATACAAGGTTATCTGTACTCTGTAGTTTTACGCCTTAGCCTTGTTTATCCTTGTTGTCTTGTCTATTGTTTCTTTCAGATCCATCACACTCCAAATCCCTCAAAGATAATTTAAATTCATAAATTGGGTAGTTAATACTTTAAAAGTCAGAAATTTGACTTTAATGTAGAGATGCAGAGTCAAAGCATTCTCAGAATTATTAGGGAAAATAGATCACCCTTTTTAAAAAGTGTGATAGACTGGGCCTTTGCCTTTCATCTGTAAATTGAGCTTGAGTTTTCTATAGATTCAGAAATTCCAAGAATTTCCAATTCCCAAGATACATAAGTATTTCCAGTCCCAGACTATCATATACCTGTCTTTAAGGACCCACACTCTGCCTATGAAACCTCTTGATTCTTCCCACTCAGAGACCTGAAATTTTTTTCTGTGATGAGCATCAAGAACCTGCCTAAGGTCTGAGTTGAAGTTCCAATCTTCCCTTTAAGGACCCTTCTCTGACCTCATCCAAAATTATAATTTTTGTCTTTGTAAGCTTATCTGTCATTTGAATATCTTCTTTTGAGAACAGTGTCTTATTTTCCATTTTTTCAGTTGTTTCTTTATCCTACTGACTTTGTACATTAAAAAATATTACTAGAAGAGAATCTGATGATACCAGTGAGTGGACCAAAAATAGTCCAGGCTCTTGAGGACAACAAAGAATCGCCTTGTAGTATGTCATTATATTTAACATCACAGAGTAGTAGCAGGGACAAGCAGAAGCCAAAGCAGGCAGAAAAGAGCCTTGTAACTCAGGCTTCCAGTTTTCATAGGTCAACATTCATTGGTCCTAGGCGCCTCCCACTCTCCTTGCTTTTGGTTGTCAGCAATCAACATGACCTCCTAAAATTAAGCTCCACTGATTATTAGGGGGATGTGGCCTTCACAGGTGAGCAAACAGAAGAGAGTGACTCAGTTCTTTTGTTTTTAACTGTACTAAATCTATTGTGGAATACAGGCATTACAAATATCGTCTTTTCTTCCGTCTTCCTCTCTTACTTTATTAATAATATCTTTTGATAATGATTAAAGCTTCCATTGAAGATTATTAATCTTATATAGTACTTTCAGTATGATTTTTAAGAAATTTCATTAACATATATCAATGATAAAAATAGAAAAATCTTTATTCCAAATATATTAAGATTATCTCATATTAAATTATTCTTTACTAACCAAGGCATCTAATTCAGCTTTAGGTTTGTGATATGAACTTTTATAATTTTGTTAAAATATGTAGATTTATTTTACAGTCTCTAAGTTGCTTAGAAACAAATATCATATTTAAATTCTCTTTTTGATTTAATTTCTTATTCAATTTCTCTGAGATCAGAGAAAGTTCTCTTTGGTTGCAGTGAAAATGATTGATCCTTTCCAAGGAAAGTTTTCTCATTCTTTGGTTTTATGACCTTTTCTTTCTTGGGTTTTGCACAGTATTGGTGGTCGGAGTCTCTTCAAATAGTGCTTCTGACATTTCTTCTTCTCTGGAATATCAATTATTTCTGTGTTGTGACTTTTCATTTTCCATATGATATTTCTCTTTTATATGTTCTTCTCCATCATTTTTGTCTTCCTGGTGCTTCAAGTGCTATACTTCTGTACTGTCTCTTCTTTTAGTTGGTCAATCATTTATTCTTTTATATTTAATCTCTTGTTAATGCATCTATTAAATCCATCAAATTCTTATTTTCATTTACTATATTTTAAAAGCTATTTTATTATCCATTATAAAGATTATTTCCTGGTTAAATTTTCCTTTGATCTATTTGGTTGAAAATATAGTTTATGAGTCTTATTTAAACCAGAAAAACTGAATTTCTAATAGGATTAGATAACTAGAGGTTTAATATAGAATTTAGAATCTCCTTATAAGTGGGAAGAGAAGAGTGAAAAACCAGAAACTGAAACAAAGGTATAGAAGAAACAGTCATTAGATCATTTCAGTTGGAATATCTGGTAATATTGGAGAGACTGAAATTTGCCGAAAACAATTTAAAAATATCTTCACATTAAATTGTTAAAGGAAGTCTTCATAGAGGAGGTCACTGAGACATCTGCAAAAAACACTATAAGGAAGAAGAGGTTATGTAGCATTTTGCCCAGTCCACATGTATGAACAAACAATTGCTTCTTTGTTACTGTGACTGTCCAAAGTAACTGCTTTTACAATTTTGGGTTTCAGGGA
The DNA here is from genome assembly GCA_004365215.1 of Cuniculus paca. Classification (NCBI taxonomy): domain Eukaryota; kingdom Metazoa; phylum Chordata; class Mammalia; order Rodentia; family Cuniculidae; genus Cuniculus; species Cuniculus paca. Next base: position 1,874 of record RJWT010035743.1, on the reverse strand, counting down.
AAGGTACATCTGATACTTCAACTAGCAAGTAAAAGATAAGGAAAATAACTAGGAGGCATCAGGCACTTTTCCTTTCTTCTTTTCCCGTTGCTTAATATGACATGCAATTTCGCCCTCCACATGAATGGGAACTGTGCATATATTCCCGGTCTTGCTGCCATCCAAGGCTGCCTCATATGTAATTTCTCCTGCATGAATCTTTGACTAACCCCTAATCAGTCAGAGACGTGATCTGCCTCTTCCTTTGGTATGAATTTACTTCACATAAGGTTTGGTATGTGTAGGAAAAAGAAAAATCCCTAACAGCTGGCTTGGTGATTGAAATCCAAATTTTCTATTTTGTAGCATTTAGGTCATTAAAAGTCCTTTTTAGACCTTCACACTTTTAATTGTGTTTGTCCTGACAGTTTTACATTCAATTTCTCATACCACATCAGAGTAATAAGAGACTCCTCAGAGGTATTCATGGGATCCACACGCCTTCCTTCTTGCCTGTGTTGTATAGTAGTAGCCCAATTGTCCCTTGAAATTGACCATCAGTCACACCAACCAGTACACAAAGAGGATCAGCTGAGAGCCTTCGCTACCAGCACTCTCAGCAGGTGAGGGATGAAGGTCAGTCTCATGGGAGTAAATCTGAATACCACACATGGTTTCTATTACTGTCCATAATTTGTGCTTCTCTGGTCTCTATTCTATATAGTAAGTGCTCTGAGCAGCTTAGTTCAGATTCTCATTGGTCTCTGTAAGTATGAGGAAGATTGGTGAGACCTGAATCCTCTACTGCAATGGTATCCATCAATGACTCGATAACTCATAAACTTCCTTCTCTACTAAGCATTTAGCTGCCAGTTTAGGTGCCAAAGGCCTGAGTACATTGTTATCTTGCCCTTCGCCAACCATAGTTATTATACTATCCTGTCCACTTTCAATGATGTAGGTAACTAATATAAACTTTTCTGCCTCTAAATTTAATTATGGCCCCACCATTTACTGATGGTCAGTGTCAATTATTCCTTCCAAGCTAATGACACTTTATTTGCCTGCTTGTCTCTTCACATATGAACAGGGAAGAGGATGGTATAAAGTTTAGTGAAACTTTTCCTGTTTTCCTCAGGGAAAGATTTATGTCTAGGGCAAGGTCCTCTAAAATCATATTGCCCAGATCATGAGTATTGAAATACAAATTCCTCTAGAGATTGACAGTATGTATGACCATTGTCATTATTTTATTTTTTGAAGCAGTGCATTGCTAACTCACTAAAGTGTTCCAGCTGGGGTCAGACATGTGATTTTCCTGCCTCAGCCTCCCTCCCAAAGTGCTGTTTATAGACATATGGCAACTTACCCAGAAACTGTGGCCACTATTGCTTTCATCCTTTGTAACCAAACCCATCTTTTATTATACCTACTGAAGACTCCAAAACATACATATCACTGAGTTACAGTGAACATGAATCCTGGAAAATCTTTCCCTAGGTTTGAAAATTATGATATCCAAGGTGGCAAATCAGTTACCCTTTAAAAATGTGTTTCTATCACTCTTGTCAACAGCTTGTAGATGTTAGATAGCTAATAGGGTTATCAGACCCTATTGCCATACATTAAATATCATACCTTTTCTCTAAGTAGGATTATATTACATGGGAGCTTTGGCGAGTGGTCAAGCTAGATATGATTCTGCTTAGGGCTTTTCCGATGAAGTATACTCTACTTAATGCATATAGTGATCCCTCTCAAAATGAATTTATGCCCTTTTCAATAAGGAAAACATACAATGTACTTAACTTACTATTGGGTAACTGGTGCTTTCAAGAAACATATCATGAGTTCAGAGTTACTCTCTGTTGCTGCCTATAGCAGCAGACATACCT
>RJWT010035742.1:0-13403 GCA_004365215.1 Cuniculus paca | reverse complement strand
TTCATCATTAAATACAGGGGCCTTGAAATATTAAAATGGAATAATCTTTAATCCAGCCAGTTATTTCCCAATGACAATAAGATAATATGGCTTATAGAGACTTGTGTCTATAAAATATCCACAAACCATCCAAAAAGTTTGTCCTGAATGGAAACTCAAGAATCAAGTACAAAGTTGAAACAAACATCTTCCAAAATCCCTTTCAACTTCTTTTCTAGAAGTTTTGGGGAGGAAACAATTTCACTGAAAGAATATAATAATTGTTTTAGTGTCATCTGGAATCATCAAAACTAAAAAAACAGATTATAGGTTAAATGAAGAGATGAGAAGAAAAGAAGAAATTCAAGGAAAAGAATCAAGGGAGAAGATTTAAAATATGATGTATCTTGGACCTACACATTTCAAGCTGTGCAAAACGATGTCCAAACACCTTTGAAATATAAATCCCATAATGGTCATTCTTTTCTATCCATTTCCTTTTAAGTAGAATGTTGACACTAATGGTTCTTTCACAACCTTGTAAAGAACAGTATTCACTTTGTCCTTACCAAGAAAAATAAAATAATTCACACATAACACACTGGAAGAAAACAATTAGCTGGGCATAAAATGATAAGACAGAAAGCAATGGTGTGACTCTAAACCACTGTAAGTCAGAATTTAGGTGTTTCAGTTATTGATTGGTTAAGTGCTTAACATGCAGAAATAAGCAATGGGGCAGAATCACATTTATAAAAGAACTTCCTAAAATAATTTGAAAATGCACGATCTCAGCAAAAACATGGTCTCTTCCTCTCACATTTGCCCCCAGAACCTATCATATGCAGTAACTATTTCCTAACTACAGTACTGTAGAGCCTGTGCAAATCTGGAAGCATGCTTTTACTGAACTCGAGGCTTGTGAAAATCTGTTTCCCCAACTAAACTTGGAGTTTTGAAATGAAAAAGTCAAAACAGCAGTCTAGGTAACTTTAATCATGTAGTTACCAGCACGTGGTAGGTACATTATATTATGGGCCAAACGAATATTTTACTAGGTAACATTCTAAGTATGAAAAATTCATTGATTTATGCATTTATTCACTCAAGAAACACTAAGGCCCTACTCTACATAAAAACCTTTCCGAACTTTCAATGATACAAACAGCCTGCTATGGCAGACATGCCTTAAGTTCCCCAGCACGAGACACAACGATGAGCCAAAGAACAGCGCCTATATTCCTAAAACCCGCATTCCAACCAGGGGGACAGACAAATGACAGATAACAAGAAGTGTTATGAAGGAAAAAGAACGCAGGGTATAAGCTCAAGAATAAAGGAGAGATATCTTATCTAGGATGGTTAACAAAGGCCTTCTGAGGTAGAGTTCTGACTGACATGAGGGGACAACCAATGTAACTATTTTAGCGTTGAAAATTCCTGGCTCTGGGAACAAAAGGTACAAACGCAGAAGGTATCTGGCATGTTCATGGAATAGGAAAAAAAGGCAGTGTAATTGGTACAGAGTTGGCACGAGGAAGAACAACAGGAAATTCACGTGAGAGAAATGTGGCATACTTTAAAATACTTTAGCCTTCATCCCATATGTGATTAAAAAAAAAAAACACTGAAGGATTTTGAAGAGATAGGACATTACCTGAATCTGTAGGGGAAAGACTCTAAGAACAGAAGCGAGCCAGTCAGTACATTTGCCCAAACAGGAAAGGAGAGTGGTGAGAGATGAGAGCAGAAGAGGCACAGGAGATAAATAACTCCCAGTTCAGAAAATATCTTTAAAAAAGAGCTGACAACATTGAATGACAGAATGACTATATGGGAAGAATGAAAGAAAAGAAGACAATAATATGTTTTGAAAAAAATGAAATGTAAGTGTATTTATTACCAAGAAGAAATGTATCCACTGCTATTTGGATGAACCACACAAAGGATAAGACTGAAAACATTCTGAACAAGTTCACATGTCAGAAGGAGAAAAAACAGGAAGCTGGAACTCCAGGGAACCAACTCAGTCCAGGGCATGTGGCTCTAATTCTTATCACTATGACTGTATTCCCATCCAAGACAGCCAGGCAAGCAAGGCTTCAGGGTCTCATTCTGAGGTAATAAACATGAAACAGTGCAACTTTTTTCTCAATACCATGTAAGTTCCAAGATATGATTACATAATAAAGTTACAGCTCTAAGCACTGTTCTATAATTTAAACAAAGAATGCCCAAAAAATATGAAAAATAACCGAAGCAGCTTCTCATTCCTTGAGCATCAAATAACATGTTTCAAGACATTCAACAGAAATATAAACTAACTAGAAATGCAATAAATCATAAGAGAACTGATAATATGCCCTTTTATCGAGAAAAAAAAAGATTAGCCAGAGTAAAATTAATAGCATTAAAAAAAATAGAAAATGATAAAAACTGAGATCAGTAGATAAAAGGGTACAAAGGGCACTGATTATTAAAGAGAAGAAAATGATTACTAGGAAAAAGAAGTTTAGGTCTGTATAAGATAAAAATTTAGAAAAAGTATCTTGGGATACTTCAGAACAGCTCAGAAATATAAAAAGTAGAAAAGAATAAGAGAAAATAGAATTCCAAAGAAGTAAACTTATACCAAACTATAGTTTCTGTTTATTATATACAAAAAGTTTATTCTAGAGGAAAGAAGAAAGGTGCAGGGTGTGCAGGGTGGACCCCTCACTAGAAAGCATAAAAATCCTGTAACAAAAAGATACAGAAATTATAGAGTTAACATTAAATACATCACCCATCTTAATATATAAAGCTCAATTTGCCATTTTATTTTTTAACAGTAGAAAGCTATATAGTTTCAAATTAAAATTTGAAATTAAAATAGTAAATAGTTAAGCAATTAGATTTGCTTTAATTACAACATTTATGCCAAGTACATTTTCAGAGTGACTTAAACACTGAGGGTATATATTTTATAATGAAACAGTCTTCAAATAAAATTGGCAACTTTAATAAACCAGTCCTAGTAGGCCACAACTGATGGTTCAATACTGACGACTAGTGGCCATAACATATAGTAATTCCCTGTCAAGTATTTATCCTATGACTTAACTAAATTTGAAACAGAACGTAAATTACATGAAAAACTTAACAATATTTTGTTCCTACAAACATCCAGCAAAACACAGGAAAAAGCTGTATTTACAAAGTCTCTTACAAATATACTTTTCCAATATTTGCAATTTTTCAAAGCAAAAATCATTTAGCATTTGTGGACAGTATATTCATATTCACAGAGCTAAATTAACATTCTTTCAGAAATATTACTCCAAAAATCATATGTCAAAGAGATGTTATTTTAGAATTAAATATCTCCATAGGTTTACCTTAAGTTTCTTTTTTCTAATTGTGTCTGTTATACACTGAGATTTCAAAAGTTCAACTGTTAATAAATTTTCAATTTGATTTGAAAGTCAGCAAACTATTAACTGAAAGAGTTTTATTTCATAAAATAAAACTTTTTTGTTTAATCACGATAAAATCTTTTTATACTGAAGACTGAGCTCAGGTCCTTGTACCTATGCTATCTCTCCAGTCCTTTTTGTTTTTTTCTCTTTTTCTTTTTTGTGACTGGGTCCCTGAAACTGCCCAGGCTGGGCTTTTACTTGGGATCTTCTTGCCTCAGTCTCTCAGTGTGCTGGGATTACAAAAATGTGCAACTATAACCGGTCCTGTGACTGAATTCTTAAAGAACATTTTGTGTTTTTAATCATATCATTTAAATTACTACATAGTAAACTTTAACGAAGTTAGAATCAGTTAATCTGCACTTTCTTCTCTGAAAGAATGAGAATAGAAAAACAGAATGTATAAAAAATTTTTGTGTAAAAAACACTTCTTTTACCAAAAAGGTTATATGCAGTTAAGTGATCGTCTACATTTGAAAACAACATTCATTCTTTCAGTGAGTATCCACTGAGGGGCAATCTACTTTGTGATTATCTATATTCCAAGTCCCAGAAACAGGAACGAGCAGAATGGACGGAGTCCATGACAATGGAGTCTACATTCTAGTGAGGAAGACACATAATAACACAGCAGACAAATAAGCAATGATTCTAATTTTAGTAACTGCAATTATAAGTAAAGTGATATGATAGAGAACAACAGAGCAAAAGGAGTCTATTTTTTAAAAAGAACCACAAGAAAGTTTCCTGAACAGATAAAAATAATGGCTAAATGATGACAAGGCATGAGGTATGCTAAGTCAGAAGAAAAATGTCTATGGCACTAACAAGAAACCACTATGGTTAGAATACAGGTTTCTTAGGAAAACTTACAGTTAAGTAAGTTTGTTAAAATTTTTAGTGTGGGGAGCAGCTGAGTTGCAGCTGAGCTGGGGGTCAGCAAACTCCTTAGGACTAAAGTAAAGCCAATCCAGCAGGTGTCTGGCCTTGGTGTTCCTACCTGTTAACTGCAGCACAGATAGCTCTGAGAAGGTTTCACTTTCAGTGTTCTCAACAAAACACTGAGACCTTGTACTTTTGACTCTATCGCACACTTCCCCACTTTGTACTGTGTACAAGTAAAGACGCAGACCGTGCTGGGGGCTACCTCTCCATCAGAGTCAGGTCCCACCTGGCCCTAGCTTTCTTTTTAGTGTATGTCTAATTTTTTCTTAATCTCCCATCACTCCCTCTCAAGACCCTACTGGCTGTGCCAGTCACAGCCTTTTAGAGTAGCCATCAAAAGAATGTAAATATATTTAAGAGAGAGAGAGAGAAAGAGAGAAAATGAAAATCTACAACTTCAAAATATAAAGCTGAATATAAAATACATTTCAATGCAATGGGAAACTATAAAGGGGGAAATTAACAAAAAGAATCAAATAATATTTCCAAACATAACAACCACAATAAGTATGAATAAATTAACCCAGCCAATAAAATGCATCAATTTATCTGATGAGGTATTTTGATTTGGCTTTTTATTTTAAGTCTAGCTATACAGTATTTAAAAAAAAAAAAACACAATAAAACTACAGAGTAAGGACAAAATAAATTAAAAAATAACATGCCATAAGCCAGGCGTGGTGGCACACTCCTGTGATCCTAGCACTCAGGAGGCTGAGGAAGGAGGATCCTTGTGAGTTCAAGACCAGCCTGGGCTACAAAGTGAGCCCAAGATCAGCCTGAACTGCATAGCAAGACCATCTCAAAAGGAAAAAAAAATAATAATAATAATAGTAATAATAACATGCCATGAAAACAGTAACTGTAAGAATGGTATTATCAAAATAATGTGAAATTTAAAAAAAATAAATTAAATGATATACAAGAAATCACAGAGACTAAATGAAGTAAAACTGAAAATCACAGCAAGAAATTGACAATTCTTATTATCATGGGAGACTTTAGACTCATATATCAAATAATAAAGAAGGACAGAGAAGAATTTACAAGCCTGACCTACAAAATTCGTAAGTGTGGATATGTATATACTTGTGTGTGTCACACATTAATAAAACAGAAAGCCTACTGAACCATTTTAATCTAGAGTACTTACCAAAAAAATGGCCATAGAACTATGCCAATATGGAAGTTGAAACAAATTTCAAAAGAATTAAACTAAAAATAAATAATAAAGAGCTTGAAAAATCTACATAACAAATTCTTTTTTTTTTTTTTTTTGGTCTTTTTGAGACAGGGTCTCATTCTGCAGTTCAGGCTGGCCTTGGGCTCACTTTGTAGAGCCCAGGTTGGTCTCGAACTTGCAATGATATCCTGCCTCAGCCTCCCAAGTGCTGGGATTACAGGAGTGCGCCACCATGCCCGGCAAAACAAATTCTTTAAACCACCAAAAATGGTACTCTTAATAAGTCTTGAGTAACAGAGAAAAGCATAATAGAAATTACAAAAGATTTAGGAAAAACTATCAAAAAATAGTATAATAAAGCATATGAAATTTGCTGGTATATTTACATCACTAATTTAAAAAAGAAAAATAAATATTTAATATACAAATCTAAAAATAATATAATCCTGAATTTAAAAAACAGGAAAAAGCTAATATTTTAAAAGCAGAAGTTGATAAAGCTTTAAATAAAGTGAAACTGCTAAAAAAAGACCACAGAAATATAATCATATTTCTAGCAAGACAAAAAGGGAATAGAAATAGCTAAATAATAACAAAAGGCAATGACTATTTTTTAAAATAAATCCCAAAACAGATGAAATAAACCATTAATATCTAAAATGACTTAATACAAAAGCTACATAAAACGATAGTTTAAAAAATTGAAAATCTGAGCCGGGCATGGTGGGTCACGCCTGTAATCCCAGCACTCGGGAGGCTGAGACAGGTGGATCGTTGTGAGTTCGAGACCAGCCTGGGCTACAAAGTGAGCTCAAGGCCAGCCTGAATGGCATAGTGAGACCCTGTCTCAAAAACAGGGCTGGGGATCTAGCTCAGTGGTCTAAGCGCCTGCCCGGCAAGCGCAAGGTCGTGAGTTCAATCCCCGGTGCTGCAAAAAAATAATAATAGTAATAATAAAAATTGAAAATCTCAGGTATCAAAAGATAACAGGTATAAATAGTTTTGTGGGTGAGTTTTAACAAACATTAGAGACTATCTCTTAAATAAACTAAATCAAGAAATAGAAAACGAAGGAGTCTCCATGTGATGGTAAATCCTGATACCAGTTTGATTGGCTTGAGACTTTCTAAGGGGATGAGTAAAGCTTGCTTTTGCATATGTCTGAGTGGGTCATGCAGGCAAGACCTTGGGGACTTTATCTGGTCCCTGGCTCTTTCTTCTTTTGCCACGGCGATGGAAAAACTGCCTGCTACACTAAACTGATTTTATAAGGTTAATTTAACCTTACTTCTAAAACCAAAAATGGTATAACTCAGAAAATCATAAAATGATCTCAATTACAAATATGAAAGTACTAAAGAAAACACTACCAAATTAATTAAGCAGTGAAAAAAAATATAACTAAATAAACCTCCCACAAGTACAAGACTCAACATTTATTTAAATGAATCACATTTAAATATCAAAGAAAAACATACCAGTAAGAGTATTTGATAATTTTCCCAATTAATCATTTTTTTTTTTTAGACAGGGTCTCATTATGTAGTTCAGGCTGGCCTCGAACTTGCAGTGACCCTTCTGCTTCAACCTCCTGAGTGATGGGATCACAGGCATATACCACCACACTTGGTTTACTCATGATTTTAAAAGTAAATAAATGAGCAACAAAAACTCCGTCAAGTGAGGAAAAGAAATGTCAATATGATAAAAGGTTGCACTCAAAACCAGAAGGAAATACCACACAATGATGTTAATACTTCAGAAATATACAAATGTAGGAATAAGTGAAGTATTCTTGCTATCTTTTCCTCTATTCAATCACACTTCATGTTCTAGCCATATAGTAAGATTGAATTTTTTAAAAATTATAAAAATGTCTAAATTGTCTTAAATTTCAAAGCATATAATTATCAACACAGTATATAATATGTCAGTAAAACTACTAACAAATTATAAGTGTAGTACTCCTTGAATGCAGTTTACCTTCGAATTATTTAAACTGGGGCCTGTCTTCATATACTGATATGTACACAGCTGGCTGTGTTATTTCCTTATCCCTTCAAATGGCTCTAAGCAATGCAAATAAGGATAGGCAAGGTACTGATATGTAATTTTCAAGGCCAACTGATAATTTCCTGTTTCCTCACATTGAGTTCCCTGTTAAAAATGGCAGAGCCTGAAAGCTCCCAGAATGTCAGCTGGGTAGGAGCCTCAAAATAAGAGGCTATGACTCCCCAGGGAACAAAAGTTTACACATCAGAAATTGAAGTAACAGCCTCCTAAATTCATTCCTATGCTATCCTAGTTATGCAGACTGGTCTTTCTGCATATCTTTTTCCCTGCATATTGCAGAGGTGCTTGCTCTCTGCCCCACTAGATCAGCTCACCCTATTCATGTAATTCTTGCCATCCTCACTGTCACTCATTCTTGAACTGCTCCCTTCTTCATGAGATAACAAATTCTGGGAGAGGCTTTGGATCAAGGCTTTTGTCCATATAATCTCACTTGGACCGGACTTAAGACCCCTTGGCTGTCCATAACTTTGAATATGTCCTAGTGTCTTTACTCTCACTGTGAGTTGCAATGGAGGTGATAGATAGGAATTAACTTGCTGGGATTCCAATAATGTTTCAATGGGATTACAAATATAACTTTCTGGATTGTGAGGAGGACTAGAAAAGGGACTACAATACTTGGATTACAATATATAATATTTGGATTACAATATTCAGTATTTGGATTACTATAATAAGAACTAATAAGAGCACTGAAAAAGATTGTTGGGTACAAGATCCACACTTAAAACCAGCTGTACTCTTCTATACTTCACTGATCAGAGATGCAATCAAAGCAAACATTTCATCCCCAGAAGGAAGAAAAAATATAAAACACCTAGGAATAACACTACTAAAACCCATGTAAGACCTTTATATAGACAATTATTGAAGAACATTATAAAGGACCTTCCCTTCAAATTAACCTATTTAATACAATTACGATCACAATGCCAGCAGAATTTTTCATAGAGCATGACAAAAAATTTTCATTATCATTTATCAGAAGCTAAAAAATAAACAAAAGCTATATAATTCAGACAGAATAATATCACCACAGCAAGAGACAAACAGATCAATAGTGAGGCAAAGAGAAACCAGACAGGTGTGATGGGAAACCAGATGCATGACAGGAGTGGCATTTAAATAACAGTGAAAAAAAATTATTCAAAACTGATGCTGAGGCAACTGACCAGTCATACAAAAATAACTTAGATTATTTTCTCCCTCCATTTCAAAATGAAGCGCCCCGGGAGAAACTCAAATACTACCTCCCCTTTCCTCAGTACTGAGGATTGAACCCATGGCCTTTGCACCAAGCTACATCCCCAGCACTTTTTATTTTTGTCTTGCTAAGTTGCTACACTGCCTGGGCTGGGTTTGAAACTTCTATCCTTCTGCCTCCAATGTTTTAAAGTAAGTAAAAGTTACAAACATACCATCTACACAAGCACAAATGTAATTCTACCAACAATTATGTGAAAAGGCTGTCCAAATTCACTAAAAATAAATAAGTGAACATCAAAATAAGTTAACACTTTATACCTATTAGCTCAGCATCGATTTTAAAGAACGGTACCAAGTACTACTGCCAGAGTTTTAGGGCAAAACGCGCAGCTCCAGCATCCCAAAAGACTAGCCTCAGCCGCCCAAACCGAAAATATCACTCAGGAAGTGCAGCAGCGGTAAGGGTCAGGAAAGCAGCGTTAATCAATCTGGCCACGCTGGGAAGGACAGATAATGAAGTTCAAGACCTGTCTTAGAGGGGCTGACTGGAACTGCAGTATTTTATAGAAAGGGAGCAAAGACAAGGGCTGAAAGTTTACCTTGCTGCCAGGTGCTGAGTAACCCGAGTCAAGCTTGGTCTGGTTGACTGGTCTCAGTAACAGCTCTGCAAAGCTCTGGGAGACCCATCAAAACACTGAGATAAGGGCTCCTGCATAGGGGGCAGCCTTGGTTCCCAGGGTAACTGTTCCCACTTGGAGGTGGGGGGTGACCTCAAACAGGGCTGTTCACTGAGGCTCTGCTTTTCCTAGATTCTTTTCCTGGAATCCAACGTGACTGAAGGTTTGGGACAATGATTGCAGACTTCTAGGCACTGTTCCAGGTAGTCTGGAAAAGGAGGCTGTAAAAACTAGAAAATGAATATTGCTGTAACTCCCCAAAATTACTTCATCAGTCATTTGTTCACCCTTTGGTACTAGAGATTGAACGCAGTGCCTTCACAGTAAGCTATCTCATCAGAGTCCCACTATGTCGCTAAATTATCCAGACTGCTCTCAAACTTTCAATCTTCCTGCCTCAGCCGCCCAGAATGCTAACTCCTCTTATCCTCAGCCCTGAAGGCGGATGAGACAGGATAAGTAAATTTACGGCTAATAAACTTTGTACTGCCAGTTTTTAGACAGACACTCCTGAAGTGATTAACACGCCTACATACAGAGCTGAGCAGGGATCAGGCCCAAAGTTTTAATGGAACAAAGAAAACAAATGCAAAAATGAAGGCAGAGACGCCAAGCTTCATCTTGGCTTTTAGTTGCCCACTGGGCATCAGCAAACCCAGTCTCTAAGTTCCTGTTATAGTGCTACTAATAAAAATAAAGATTATAGGAAAAAGGGTCACCATCAACCATGGCTGAAAGAAATGTGAAGTGTTAGAACCTTTCAGAAAAGTAATTTGGTGACATATGTGACAATAAAAGGTGTACCAGTGACAATAAAATATTAAGTTGGAAGTACATCCAATAGTTGGAGAAATTTTCATGAAGTACGAGTAAAGAGAAAAAGCAACACTTAAAAATGTCTATTAAAATAAAAGTATGAAAAAAATCATTTTATAAATAACGATATCTATAGTTTATTCATGATAATTAAAAGCAAAGAATAATATACTGGACATATTCCCAACTAATAACAGTTCCTTTTTTATTCTGTTTATTTGTTTTTAAGGCATAAAAGGTTTGATTGGTAAGAAAAATGTAAAGAAGAAAGAGGAAGAAATGAGCCACGTAAATAAACAGATAAATAAGTTATATGCCTTAATTACTTTCTCATTGCTGAAACAAAATACCTGACACCCATAGTTAAAAAAGGAGAAGTTTATTTTCGCTAACAGTTTGTAGAGGGGTGTCGCAGAGTTAAGTCAGGCAGGAAGCTGTAAGCAGCATGTCTCCTTTTTCCTTTTTTCTCATCTAGGCAACAAGCCTTTTGGGTGGTCACACCCACACCCAGGGTGGGCCTTCCCATTATACACACCAAGAACTATGCTAAACCAATCAGTGGACTAATCTACTTCTCAGACACCCTTAGTATCACACACTCTGTATCCAGGCACCTCTCAAAAGCCCCACTATGAGTGCATAATACATAGCATTATATTATCAGAGAATAGGCATTTCATGATATGGTCACAATTAGCTATACATTTGAATTTTATAATACATTTTATACTAAGCTTTCAATAAAAATCTCAAAAGAACTTTATGAAAAATAAAACTAGTTAAACATGGGTTGAAAACAATGTATAAGGTCTGTAGTTGATGTAAATTTGGCTAATTTTCAGTGAGTGCATTGTTTAAATGTTAGAAACATGAAATGTTCAAAGTAAGTACAATTAAGAGACAATGCATCAAGAATTAGTAGCTAGCAATAACAACCTGAGATAAAACCCTTATGTAGCATGTACTACCAGAAACTAGTCAGTGAGGAAGAAAAGACCTACTTTGCAAAAGGAGAGAAACAGTCAATGGGGTTCGGGTACCTTAAAAGAATAAAAAATCTGGTTAAAAATAAAGTGCTGATTCACATTTCACGGACAGCTTCACGCCACAAAGAAGGAATACTAGAACAGACATTCTAGGATTTTCCTTTACTGCACACATTTTCCCATGAAGTACAGAGGTGGCACATGTGCCGCTGCAGCTGTCCTGTTGACACACTGAGTGCTTTCAAGCCCTTGGTAGTCAGAGGACTGTTACACTGCCTGTGCTGTACCTCCCTACCATACCCCATAGGGTCACTCAGTCCACAAAAAGGACTAAATTCTAAAGCTTAGGTCCCAAGAATCAGGAAAATAAGGTGTATCCTCTGCACTTTGCACAAGTTTTCTATGGGTTGGTGTTTATTTTTAAACACTCACTTACTTGCCAATGTGACCGGTGATTCTCAAAGCTTGAAGCAGCCATTGGGATGATCAATGTGAGGGTGATTTGATAAGGATTCATAGAAAAAGCATCTAATGATATCATGGGAAAAGAGAGGCCACACATGAAATGAACACAAGAAAAATTGTAGGCGATACCTATGACAAATACAGCAGTAAGCTATGCAAAGAGGAGACCTAAAGTGAATGATCAGCAAGTTTTGTAATCCAGCCCTGGAAAGGTAAGTGAAACTATGTTCAAAATCTCCCAGTCTTAGAAAGACCTCCATATCTCCACAATAAGGAAGTCTAAAATGAAGTCCAGGAAAGGGGATTAACGAGGCCAAGTGGGAGTATTTTCCTGACTATGCTGTCCTCTGCTTCCCCACAGAAGTCTGGAGGGAGAGGCTAACGTTAAAAAGACATTAGAACACCACCCTTGGCTCCATGGAAGTACCTCCCTTAATGAGTCAAAACAAAATACATTAATAAACAGTACCAAGCAATTTTTTTAAGGAAAGTATTCATATTACTCAGCTTCTCTGGACATACAATTACATTTCTGTACAGGAATACTTCTTTATAGCTGAGTAGTACTCCATTGCATAAAACGACCATATTTTTTTATCCATTCCTTGGTTGATGGACATTTGGATTGTTTCCAAAATTTAGCTATTACAAAGTGTGCTTCTATAAACATGAGTACACACATACCGCTGTAGTATGATGTTTTTAATTCTTCTGGGAAGATACCCAGAAGGGGAACAGCTGGGTCAAATGGGACCCCTAATGCTAGTTTTTTGAGTAATCTCCACACTAATTTCCATAGTGGTTGCTCAAGTTTACACTTCCACCAATAGTGGAGAAGGGTTCCTTTTTCTCCACAGCCCCGCCAGCATTTTTTACCAATTGATTTTCATGATGATAGCCATTATTTCTGGGGTGAGAAGGAATCTGTGTTGTTTCAATTTGCATTTCTTGAATGACCAGGGATGTTGAACATTTTTTCATATATTTATTTGCCATTTGTATTTCCTGGTCTGAGAAGTGCATGTTCATCTCAGATGCCCATTTTTGGATTGGGTCTTTGAATTTTGGGGGCCTGATCTTTTTTAATTCTTTATATGTTCTAAACAGAAATCCTTTGTCTGAGGGACAGTTGGCTAAAATTTTTCCCAATCTGCATGTTTTCTTTTCACTCTGTTGGTGATTTCTTTTGATGTGGAAATACTTTTTAATAAGATGAGATCCCAGCTTTGAACTACTTCCCGTGCAGTTTGGTTTTGTTCATGAAGTCTCTGCCTACCTCTATGTCTTCAAGATTTCTACGTATTTTCTCTTCTAGTAGATTTAGTGTTTCTGTTTTAATATTTAGATCTTTAATCCATTTTCACTTTAGTGCATGGTGATAGATATGAGTCTAGCTTTAGTCTTTGGCACATGGAAAGCCAGTTTTTCCAGCACCATTTATTAAAGAGGCTATCTTTCTTCCAGTGAACGTGTTTGTGCCCTTTGTCAAAGATAAGTGGCTGAGTGTGTTTTTAGTTATGTTTGCATCTTCTATCTGTTCCACTGATTCCCAGGTCTGTTTCTTTACCAGTACCATGCTGATTTTATCACAGTGGCTTTGTAGTATAATTTC
>RJWT010035741.1:0-13399 GCA_004365215.1 Cuniculus paca | reverse complement strand
TCTTTCACCATGTAGGAGTTAGCATGCCAGCAATAAAGCATGTATTTGCTATTCCAAAACCTATACAGTGCTCAGTGTGCTTTCTGAGTCCTGTTTTATGGTAGATGTCACAATACTTCTTTCAGGAAGTAACAGTAAGTCTCATGGATGAAAGACTAACCTTAAAGTTAGGAAAATGTGTTGAATTCTTATTTTTGCTGCAAATGACTTAATTTGCAGACATACTTATCTGTGCTTCCACTTTCACAGTTGAAATATGAAAGGACTGGCTTCTAGAGTCTCTCTACATCCCAAACATGTATATTTACCATGATCATACTCACGAAATTTATATGGTAACCCATTTTAGCATTATATTTCAAATAAAATTCTGATCATTATTAAACTGAAAAGTACTCAATTTTGTATCCTGAGTAGGTAACCATAAAATGAATATTTTAAAATTCTTCTACTCCCGTATTCACTAAAAGGTAAATGTCCCACTGTTACAATTTAAGACCTTCGGTATTAGCCTGAGCGTTCTGCCTAGTCATTATATACTTTTCAGCATACATTCACTTTGTCTTTCTTCTTGACTGTAAACTCTCTGAAGAGAAGGACTCTATCTTTGCATTGTATCCTGTGATTTTTGGTACAAGGTGCACAATACTCATATGTAAAGAAATACGTTGACAGATGCTTCCTTAACCAAGAACTGTGAATAATAGGAATGGGTGGTAAACCAGCCTTACTGAACACTGGATTTGGTATTGTCTTCTAGTAAAAGGCCCATAGACTGAAACCCAATCTCAAAACTTGGCGATATATTTCCTTAGACATCTTACCTTCAAATTCAATTGTGTCCTATTAAATAGATAAGTCAGATAATATCATGTCTTGCAAATGCCTGGTCTCTCCATTATTTCCATAGCAACTTGATTTAATGTAAATATCACTGAGAAATAAAATCAGATTAAACCAAACAAAAATAGGATCGAAAAGAACACAAAAGGACTTCATCTAAAACTGCAATTCTTCCAGTCTCTTCTTTTTTATTTTCTCCAGAGTAAAAGTGTTTCAATGGAGAAACAGCCTAAGAATACGTCAGTTTTGCTAGCATAAGATTGAATTTATTCATAATGCAATTATTTTGTAACACATTCCATTTAGACTGGAAAGTAAGGGCAAAGTTCTTTCCTTTTCTAATATATAACTTAGAAATTTTGTACTTCAAGCAGAAGTCTATATGGATATTAATCTTAACATGTTTACACTAAAAAATCTAAACAAACAATCTTACAAAAGTTATAAACCCAAGAAAGAAATAATTCTACTCATTTTTAATATGTGTAACAGCTTGGCAGTTGAGAACCATTTTAAAATTGTTTCATGTTGATATTTCAGTTAATATATATAGAGAGAGGGAGACAGAACTCATGATTCTGTATTATGGTGCCCATAATTTATAAAGATAACTTCATATCCATAAAGTTATTATAACTTGATTGATTATAGGTCTCTGTACTCATTGATTGCAGGGGAAGAACACCTTCCAAGGCTCTGACTTGGTGACATGAAAAGGACCATGACAGTAGCGAATCTCAGTGCCTCCATTTGAGCACGGAACCTTTCCTGTGCAGTCAGTCAGTAGGTGTGAAAAGCCTCCTGTTGTGCCTGGCTGAAGCAAAGTGCATAAACATCCCAGCCCTTCGGCCCCAGCCTCCATTAAAGAAAAACAGTTTACCCATAGTATTCAGTGTGTGGGAAAATCACCGTGCTGTCATTACACTTTCTTAGGGGTGTGATTTTGACATTTTTTCTTTTTTAGTACCAATTCACAAAACAATTCTAAATTGTATTGCATTATTTTTTAAATGGAATTGTAAGAGAAACACTTATTAGCTACAAAAATAAGATCATGCAAAATATTCTTATATGCTAATTGTATGATATTGTCCCATTGCTTTTCAATCTAGATATTTTAACATTCCTTTTCAAATTATGAGAATTTTTGATTGACATGGTGTGCTTTAAAATAACTTTCTTCATATTTTTTTAGACAAGTATATGCTTGTTAATCAAAGAAGGTATTTTTCTTTATCCTATATATAATATATATATATATCATGTATCATATATATTTTGTCATCTAAGAGAATACCATGTCAGAACCTATATCTTATCCCTCCTGCATACTAATATCTGTGTTTGGACCATGTTAATTCCTTCTAACCTACCATCTCCCCAGCACACACAAAGATTGTATCATATTCTACAATATCAGTGGCTTACAGTGCAAATGACTTTGATTTGGGGAGTCAAGAAGAGGGAAAAAAAGAGAAGAGAACAACATTTGCTAACCTGAAGGAAGTGCAGGTGGGAGTCTTGATTTGGAAGTTTTTTTCGTATAACCACCAGTGTACACTTTCCTACCCAGACATGAAAATCATCTGCCCTAAATAATTTATTAATAATTTAAATATCTTCTTGATCCATGGTAAAACTATTCAAAATATTGATATTACATAAATATTTTTTAAAATGTGCTTGTATTGTGCCCTGGAAGCTTTATTACAATAAAATGATATACTGTAGTGCTTCCTTTTAAAATTATAATAATTCCATATTACTTATTTAAGTCATATTTTATGTTAAAATAACTCAGCAACTGTAGCCATTCCCCTCATCTAGTGATTTCTCCATTTGTTTTTCTTCAACTTATTAAGAAAGATCTCAGAAATCTGGAAAGTTATAAAGCTATTGCAACAAATAATGTCTTTATGGATTCTGCAATCATCATTGCTTTCTCTGTTTTTCATTTTTGCTTTAGCTCAGTAAGCAAATTTGGTTTACAAAATATTTGAAATTAAGTTGCACATCCTGCGCCAATTTGTTCATTAATACCTCAGCATTCTTTAATACCTCCCTGCCTCAGTGCCAGGAGTACACTAAAGTCAAACGTCCTGTAACAGCATCTGAATCCTACATCATAGTCAAATCACCTCAGTAGCTCTGATAACATATTTTATAACTCTAACTTTTTAAAAATCAGATTGAATTTTCTAACAATAGACTTTTGAATGTCTTTTAACCCTCTTTTATTCTAAAGAGTTCATCTACCTTTCTATTTAGCCTAACTTTTGAAGACCACTGGTCAAATACTTTCTAGATTTTTACTCCCAAAATTTTATTGTGTACCCAATTTATTTAAGAATTAATTAAAAAGCAGATTCTGACTCAGTTAATCTACTTTGGATTTTGAAATAGTGTGATTCTAGGATGCTTCCTAGTGATTCTCTAGGTCCAGAACCATGCTTTGAATTGTAGAAGACACTGCATTCTTAGTTTACATCCTTGTTTCTGCTTCCCTCTGATACTACTGTTTAGTGGGAGACTCTGTCTTAAGCACCATTATGAAGCTGGGAAATTTGTTTACACATTTGATAGGACTGATGTCAAATATATTGGCTATAATACACAGCCGGTACAGTTGCATCATGGGAAGTGACCCATGCCTTGGTAGTCCTCCTGTATCACCTGAGTAAGGGAATGATTGTCAGATTTCTCCTCTGTCAAATGACATTTGTTTCTCCTTTTGCATTTAACATCTCTTTGTTGATATTTTAGCATCGTGCACATACCTTGTTTTTCAATAATCTTCCCTCTGTGTTTGTTTTTAATGTGAATTCTAACTTTCATTTTCATTAGTTTCCACTTTTACTAATAAACTGTATATAAAAACAATACCAATAATAATAAATCTGCTATATTGTAAAATTGCATGTAATTTATTGTGTAATAAGCCTAAGAACAAGCAATTCATTCAAGGCTCCAGAGCAATGTTTCATTTTAAAAAATGCAAACCGTCCTACCTTATCATACTTAAGTAAAATTGGAAGAGCTATTAAAAGCAAACACATTGTTATTTTAGTTCTACTCCCTCCAAGAAAAAGCCACTAGAATGCAGGCAAAACCATGGGGCGGTTAACAGCTGCCTTACACAGGCTGCAGGGAAAGTGTGGGTTCTCAGATTTCGCTTCTCACTACCTGAGCAGAACAAGTGGCCTGGCCTCTAGACCTGAGCCCAATGCACAGCCACGCCCTCAATTTCACAGTTTAAAATGGCTTAAAATGAGCAATGTGAATTCTCCACAACTGACTTTTGACTCATTTCAGTTGCGAATCAGTAAGGTGATGACAGGGCTGGGTTAGAGCTGCTCCTTGAGTTCAAAACTTGGAGCGGTCCTGTGGCCCTGGGACTCACGCTTGTGTCCGGGTTGGGTGTGTGGGCCAGGGATGACTACTGCAGGGCTGGGTCAATGCACAGGACCCTGGATGTAGGATGCTGGGCCCTGGACTCCAGTAGCTGAGGAACTTGATTTCTATGACCTTCTTCTGTGAGGCTGCAAAACCCAGCACCGTTCTGCTGTATTACAGCATAGAAAGTCTCTCTCATCTTTGCTTTACCAAACCCCAGAGATAGGTCAAGCTCACCATGTGATCAACATCTCTGGAAAGGGGAATGTCGGCTGATCGTATCCAGATCTGTCCAAGGACCCTCCCAGCCCTGTACTCTGGAGCTTGAACACTTCTGCTTGAGCAAGACCACCAAGGACCTCAGTGATCTGAGTGGCCTGGTGTGATGTCACACTGCAGGATCACTTTCATGGTGAAGATGGCTTACCTCAGTCTGTTGCTCCAGAGATGGAGAGAGATGCTATGCAAGAAAGGAGACCAAACTCCAGGGTGTTAACTGACAAAAGTCTTTTGAAATCCAGCAAATTAGAACCATCCACCTCATTAACTGTCTGATGAGCTCAGTCTTGTCACTTTGCTTTTCCAGGGACACCAGATTTCCATTTGGCTCCTGGAGGTGCTGGAGGATCTAGAAATCCAGGCACTTCTTTTGTATGATTGTTTTGTGCCACTGACACACTATGCTTTGTGACTGTAACATTGTGAAGGTCTTTGCCTATGAAATGCTTCTGAATATCTTTGCCTTTATGTAGGAAATTCCATCTCCAAGGTTTCAGCAGACTGTTTGTGGAATTCTTTGGTCTTGCCTATTTGGAAAATCAAGAAAGTCCCATGCAGGACAGTGTTCTTCATTCTTCTCAATATTCCCTTCTATATTTGAGCTCCATGATTTTATTTACCTCCTTTTCACACATATTTCAGTTTCCTTCTCCAAATTATCTCTTCTATGTCTTCAGCTTGGTTTTTGGCTTTCCATTCATGAACTCCTTTTATCTCCTGAGAAATGTGGGTTTGTGAAATTTTCATCATTGCTTTCACTACAAGACCCATAGCTTCAGGCCACCTTGTAATTGGACTACAGACATTGTCTTGGTTACTTTTCTCTCATTGCTGAGACAAAATACCTGATGACCAAAATGAAACAAGGAAAGGTTTATTTAGCTCACAGTTTGTGGAGGTTTCAGTCCATAAACTACTGGCTCCAAGGCAGAGTGGCACATGGCAGAGGGCAACAGTTCATGATGGTGGAAAAACAGCACAAACAACAAGAGCAAAAGGGGAGGAGCATGGAGAGACTCTTTCTAACCCTTATATAGTATGCAGGCTACCCAGCCTAGGGTGGGTGTAGCACTCACACCCATAATCCCAGCATTGGACCATGAGTCATTCACAAACTCTAGAAGCCCACCTCCATGACTGCGTGAGGCTTTGAGGGGGACTTCCAGACTCAAACCATAACAGACACATTGCAGGAGCCATCGTCTGTAGACCACTCTTGAAGAATGGTGTGACTAGGCTGGGTGGTGAGAGGAGTCAGCTAAGGCTAGAGATGACAGCTAAAAAAGATGGCAAGCTTGTGCTTTTGGGAGGATGATGAACTATCAACCTATCTGTACTCCATAGCTCGATTCATCCACACAAAAGACTCTTGATGAGCTGAGTGTAAAAACAAATATAGTATTTCTAGCTTCACAGAAAGGAGTTGCCTTTCCCCATCAAAAAGTTAAAATCGTGGTACCTGCTTTTTTGACCTTTTTGTTCTTTTCCCCTTAACCTTTTGTCTCTAACTCTCATTCAGATTATTGGGCACTACCTTTACTGGGCATCCTAAGTGTATTTTTCTTTCTTGTAAACTCTTTTATCTTCCGAGGCAAAGCCCACCTGAGCAGTTTGCAGCATCTGACGGTTTCTTCATGGGACTCATTGACTAGCTTCCTTGTAATGGAGCAGAGGTTGTTAGTGCCAAATGGCTTCTCACTGCCCAGCTGTTGAACTCTCTGCTCTCATTTTGGAGATTTGTGGGCTGGAGATTTAGTTCAACTTCGCTGTGGTAGATGAGCACAGGAAAAAGCAGGATCCTCCAGCTAAAGAATCACGATGCTCCATTCCCTGCTCCAGTCTCCCTGGGGGTTCCTGAGTCCTTAGGCAGCTGCTCCCATGGCCAGGAGGAAGGAAGCTGCTTGCATCATGGAGGGAAGACAAGCTGTCCTGTTCATTCAGAGATGCAGGGTGCTGTCACTGCCAATCCAGCCAGGCTAGAAAGTTCCCTGGCACAGTCTGAGATGGGCTCCAAGCTGAGAGGCCCAATTTATAATGCCCATTCGTAAGAGCTTCACCCTATTTTGGTGAATCTTGATTGAGTCAGTGATTCAATTTGGGAGTTGCAGAATGATAGTTTTCTAATCAGTAACTGCTGCTTTTTCAAAAGATGGGTCTCCTATTTTCTTTATTATTTTGGTAAATATTGTGATGAATTATTTCTTCATTCATGTTTTGACTCATTGGGTGGGTTTTTCTTTCTTTCCTTTTTTTGGGGGGAGTGTTGTTTTGGAAGGTTCAATGTCACAGATTTAGCCAGAGGGAGCTTTTTCAAGTTCTTTTTTGTGTCCCTTTGATATGCATCATGAGGCTATTTTATTTTTATTTATTTTAGTATTTCCTTGCTTTCTGGAGTTACTATATTTAACAAGCTTAACTTGCGTCTTTCCCATTTTAGAACCGTCATCAACCATGTTTCCAAGAAGCTCTGACTTTTTTGGGTAACGGCATCTAGAAAACAAGGCATGGTCACTCATAAGTTAATTGACACTGAGATGTTAGTGTCTAGGATGTTTTAGTGATTGTTCATTCATCATATTCTTCATACAATTTCATCATATTTTTCATGAAATTTCATTGAATTTTTCATATGATTCATCATATTTTTCTGTTTGGCCAGATTACAACTCTAAATAAAAATGTTGATAAAGTGCATGTATGTAACACAGTAGGACCATGGAATATATTTCTGATGCTTTGGCAGAGGGCTAAAGTCATTACGTATAAACCTCAAGCACCACATCTTTCTGATCAACTCAATGACATTGGTTTTCCTACTGGCTTCTGCTCCAGCATTTGACAGAATCTTTTTCAGTAGCTTTTTGTTTGTAGGCAATTAAAAAAAAAATCTTCTCAGATAATTCTTTTTGAAATAAATAAATTCATGAAGATTTTTTTGATGTAATTTTTTTTGTAACAGTACCTATGTCTTCTTTACTTATCTGATGTAGAAATTTAGAGAGAAACATTTACAATTCATTTTAATATGGGTGCTTGAGAGCTACATGTACTTTAATCTAGAGTAGGAGAAGATAGTCTTTGTGGTTTCTGCATGATTTGTGAAGGCTTGATACCTGTGATCACCTTTGAATGGAAGCACTTGTGTTTCTTTCTTGTTTTTATGGGAGCCAGACACAGTTTTAAGATGTCAAGTTAGAAGCATTTCCCGTTTTGAGTGTAGGACATTTTTAAATTGGGGACTTATTTTGGAGTACCATGCAAAGGAAGGGGCAGGTTTTAAACATGCATTGGTATTACCACTCTCTTCAAAGCCTGGACAATTAAGTGAACACAATTAAGATTGTGTACCTCTAGCAATCAGAACCAGTTCAGGAAGAACCTCCGATATGTTCTTAATGTCCACTCTACTTTTGCATTGAAATCCAGAAGCAGTTGGGATACAAAGGAAAATTGTGCCTACCTATGTTTATTATCTTTTACTTAGACATCACATTTTAGGTATTATTTAGAGATTCTATTTATACACAGAAAAATCTAGTATGGTATTACAGAGTCCAAAATTTACATTCCAAAACTATTATTCATAAGCATCAAATACAGACAAATTTAATTGTATTTTGGATAAATCACTGGAGTCAGATTTCAGGAAGTGGAATACATTTTATCACAGTGTGAGAGATTATCTCAGTTCAGAGATAGGAAACTGAGAGATTTCTCCTATGCAGACATGTAAGACTGGGCCAAATAATACATTACCTTCAAGCTCTCACCTGGAACTTTAGATAAATGAAATCAGATATAGTGATTTTGTATTTGTCCTTGATGTATATGCATATTGCCCTTTTTATTGATGAGTAGGATGTCAATTTATGAACATGCCACAGTTGATCCAATTTGCTATTGATGAATACATGGCATGTTTCAGTTTTTTGCTATTTCATTTTCAATAGATGAACTCCTGGAAATGACTTTGCAAGTTACTGGGTAGATATGTGTTTTTTTTCTAAGAAATTGGCAGTTTTTAAATTGCTTTTCCACTTTAAATTCCAGATAGAATGAGCAGGATGTGGTGGTGCAGGCTGTAATCCTAGCTTTTGGAATGCTGAGGCAGGAGACTGCTGCAAGTGTGAGGCCACGGTAGGCTATACAGGGAGTTTAAAACCAGCCTGAACTACATAGTGAGACTGTCTCAAAAAAAAAATCATGATACAGTGTATGATAGCTCTGATCAATATCTTTCTAATATATTGTGTGGTCCAGTTGTTTTATTTGTTTGTCTTTAGTTATTCCAGTGGCTGTTTACTTTTAATTACTTTTCATAAAACTGATAGCTGTATATCAAATCAGAGAGAAGGTCTCAAGTATCTTGGAATTTCAAGACTTTAGTCTGTCCTGTACTGCAATTTCACTTATACTTTAAAAGAATAATTTCCCTCAAATTGATAAAATATCATACCCTAAACAAACAGAAATACAACATTAGAAGTTTTAACTAGAGCATATGGGCAAGAGAAGAAGATAAAAGACTTCCAGATTGGAAAAAGAAGGAAGTCTAATTTTCCAGATTGGAAAAAGAAGGAAGTCTAATTTTCATAAATGTTTAAAAATTGTTTGAAGATGTCAATAATCTTATATGTAGAAAGTCCTAAATAATATATAAAATACAACTACAAGTAACAAACAATTTCAGAAAACTTGCAGGGTAGAAAATCAACATACGAAATAAGTAATGTTGCTACATATTAATAAATTTATTTGAGTAATGTATCAATCATATGTTAAACCAGCTTCTAGGAATTTTGTTTTTAAGTCCAGAAACTTATTTAGGACAAAAACTTTAAATTAGATGCAAATTGGATTTCTTCCTTAGGGTATAGAGAGTGTTAAAATATCAGTAGTATGTGAACATTTTTACTGTTATTCTGCAAAGAGGAATGCTAATAAAAAATTATGCAGAATCACACATAGTCCCTTTACAAAGCTGGGATTCTATGATGAGATTTAGGCACAATAAAATGGCACTAATTTGACCTATTCAGAAAAGTGGATAATCCACGGGCAGTTCTCATTCATCTATCATCCAGGGACACTTATGGAACCTTGAATAGTTATTATGCACTGGTTAGATCAGCTTTATGTCTAATAGTTTTTTGCATTTTTGCTTTCAAACATGACAATGTCGTGAAGAATCTATATGTATACACTCTGATTTATCCATATAAAGTTTTTCCTCCAAATAAATGAGACAGTGGGAGACTTTTAAATGAGTAACACTTGCATAGTAAAAAAGGTGAGGGGCCAGTATATAGCTCAGTGACACAGTGCCTGCCTGACAAGCATGAGGTCCTGAGTTCAATTCCCATTACAAAAAAAAAAAAGGAACAGAAAAAGAAAAAGAAAATCAACTAGTGAATGCTTCAAGTAACCAAGCAGTATTTGGAGTGTGGAGGAAGAGGACATGCTATTCCACTTGATAATTATTTTTGTTTTACCCTTAATGAATTCATTGATGTAATAATTTATTGCTCTTATAATATTAAATTGACAGCCTACAATTTATTCAATCATTCCCTATAATTTTATTTTGATTCTACAAAATGCTTCATGCAGTTCTAGTTATTTGGAGCACTGAAAATACTGTTCCTGAATACAGCCTGTCAGGCAAGGAGGATACATTAAAATTTAGAAATACAGTGTACTGTGTTAAAATGGGAATTATTTTCTTAAATAGTGGTGTCAGTTTAAAAAAAAAAGTACAAATGATGTGCTAATTTCTCTTTGAAAATTGGGTGGTTGAACCATGTTTGAAAGGAAACACTAATTCTAAATTCAAATAAGTTCACCTAGTCAGTAAACACCTATTCTGGTACACTAGTTTTCACTTTAAAGTTTTAATTGTTGTGTCCTAATTATTGCTGTGGATGTAGTTGTAGAGATCACATTGAGACATCCTACGTGACCCTTTCCTGCTTTCTCCAAGTGAGAACATCTTGGAGCCTGCAGTCCAGGGTCATAGTGAGGACTGGTACTGGTGTCACTAAGGTCCTGAGGAGACCATGGGTAATTGGAAAATTCCGTGATCTCCAAGCCATGTTCGCCTATCAGTCCCCTGATCTTCAGCTCTAGCAATCACTCATCTGCTCTGTATTTCGGCATGGGTGTCAATTTAGCATTGGCGTATCCATGGGATCACGTGGTACTTGGACACTGGAAATTGACCTCTATCTCTATTATCTATCTATCTATCTATCTATCTATCTATCTATCTATCCATCTGTCTTTCTCTCTAGTGATTGATATGAAGAGTGAACCTGGGACCTTCCTGCTGGACTACCACCCAAGTCCTTTAATTTTATTTATTTATTTTTAAATTTTGAGACAGATTTATACCAAGTCACTTAGTCACCTAAGTTAGGATTGAAATTGCCATTCTCACCAAATTTTATGGTTTAATCAGTAGTATATTCATTTCCGTGGCTGGGTGGTGTTCCATGGCTTGTATTGTTTTAAACACTCACCTGATAAATGTTTGAGAACACTCACCCTCTTTTCAGTTTTATATCTATCTATCTACTAAAATATGTTTATGTATAATATATTTATATATTACATATATTAGAGATTGCATATATGAAAAAATATATTTGCTATGATCATGCATGTGCAGGCTTTTTGTAAAAATACATTTTTATTTTTCTAGAACAGTGTCAAGTGTACACTTTTCTGGTCTCTATAGCAGTAACTTGGATGTTTTGTATAAGAAATTTCCAAGCTGTTTCTAGAGTGGTCTTACCATTTTGTATTCATACCAGCAATATGTGAGTAATACAGTTTCTCAGAATTCTCACAGCCTTTCTAGAAACCACTTTGGTAGAAGTATACTAATAGGTCGTATATTTTTATTTTTTGTTTTTATTTCCCTAGTAGCTATTAATATTGTACATCCTGTCATACACTGATTTACTATCTATATATCTTTCTCAGGTGGAATAATGTCTGTTCATACCTTTTTTCCATTTCTAACCAGATTATTTTACTATTAAGTTCCAAGAGTTTTTATATCCTGACTCTCTATATGTCTTTTGTCAAATAGTTTAGCTTTTAAATATATTCTTCCAGTCTATAGGTAATCATTTCATACTTTTGCTAGCTTTTCTTCAGAGTATTTTTTATTGTTGACCCAGATCCATTTTCTACACTTTCTCTTTATGGATTGTTTTCTTGGCACCAAGTCTAAAAACATATTGCCTAGACCTAGATCCAGGAGATTTTCTATAGGTTTGAATAATTTAGGAAAAGAAACTATTTTGATATTTGTGTTGTGTCCTAAATTTGTAAGATACCAAGAAAGTCATGCATAGTTTATAATTCAAGTGAAAATTGTTTCACACAAAGCCTATACTGCCCTATTTTGTGTTCTGATAATGTTATTTTCTCTTTAACCTAAATATATGCCTTTGAAATCTTTGTTAAAAATCAAACATCTATGGCCAGATGAACACCTTTATGGCATTAGCAGATGCACTGAATTAGTTAAGCAATTTCTATATTAGTATTCTAAGAATATGGATCCAAAATAAACGTTCAGTGACTGATAAAATGGAAGCAGATTGTTGAAAGATCAGTTAAGGTCTGAGCATGGACTTAATTGAGAAGATGGACTATGATGTTATATGCTTTAGGATGGAACATAGTGATATTCAAATCAAATTTTTCATACACATTTTTCCAGAACTTCTCTTTTTTCATTTGTATACTGCTTTCTTAACAAATCTATAAGCAATCTTATTTGCTAAAGATCCAAAATATTCCATTGATCATATATGAATACTTTTCTTCTTTTGTGATGCTGGGGATTGAACCCAGGACCTTGAGTGTGGGAGGCAAATGCTGTACCTCTCAGTTACATCACCAGCCCCATAGGAATGCACAAATTCTTATTAATATGGGATGGAAAAGTTAATATTCTAACACATTTCCTATCTTGCAAGATAAGTAAAACTACTAAATTTTATGTTTAGTTGATTTTAAAGCATATCAGTATACTAAATAACTTTTCTTGTAAGTATAACCTCCCTGTCTTTAATGGAAATGGCTCCAGTGTTTAATCATTAGTCATTATGCTGATGAATAATGCAAATACTATTCATGGAAAAATTATATAGATTAAATTCAAGAATGGATGAGAATATTACCAATATTTTTAGCTATATAAAGATATTTTCTTCTTATATGTTTTCTGATAATGAGATTTCCTAAAATCATGATGAACTTGTAATTCCAAAAGTAATCTTTTTCAACTTACCATGTAATTCACTTAATACACAGTTTGAGATAATTGGCTGATATTTACTTTGTGTTTGTGATTTTCATAAATAATAAATGCAGTGTTATCTTGAAGTGTCCTTTTTCTGTGCAGTTTTTTTATAGTTTCTGCTGACAGTTTTAGTGTCCATTCATTAAATACTATGAAATGTTATTTTAGATTTTGGAAATAATTAAATAGAATGAAATTTTTATTGTTTATTTCTTATATTAACTCTTTAAAGTGCACAATACATTTACTCTTGAAACTAATTTGAAGACATACAAATGTTGAGATAATTACTTCAAAGTATTCATTTTATATTTACTGTTCTGTTCAGATCTATTAACAACAGTGTATTAAATTTTGGTACTCTTTTCTCTCACGAATTTAAATATTTTAGCACAAAATTTTATGTTTAACATATATTATAATATTTTTGCTTATTAACACAAAATTCTAAATTTTAACTTTGTCTCCTTAATAGAAATGTTAAATTTTCTTTTTGTTTTATTTTAAAGAGAGAAAAAAACACAGAAAAATCAAGAGGCAAACAAACAAACAACAACAAATCAAAAT